>NQII01006908.1:0-25634 GCA_002778355.1 Clitarchus hookeri | reverse complement strand
CTCACAGATGGCGAATAAAGTATTTGCTTTTGAGGAAAAGCTAAAACTTTATCATGAAGAACTACAGAACAAACAGCTGCACAATTTGCCAACTATAATTAAGATAACAGAGGACCGTATTGACATTTTTGAGGAAAACTGCTCTACAATTTCAAATTATATAACTGCACTATTAGATGAATTTCATAAAAGGTTTCAAGATCTACGAAAAATTAAAAAAATGTTTGATGCTTGTAGAAAATCCATGGCATTTAGAAACAACCAAAATCTCAGAGCTGACTTCAATTTTGAATTGTAATTACCCAGAGTTGTTAGATGAATTCATCGATTTTAAAAACTACATCCACCTAGAAATTTTGTTTATAGAAAAAAGGGAAAAAAAGGAGTATGTGGAATTTTGGAGCATTATTCCCCAAAAATATAAAAGCGTCCAAAGGAGTGCTCAAATCCTATTAACATTCTTTGGGTCGAAATACGTGTGCGAATCGTCTTTTTGAAAAATGAAGTTCACAAAGAATGTGTAGAGAAACAAACTTACAGACTCTCATCTGGATGATGTGATAAGGTTAGCAAGCATCAACAAGCCAGATCTTGATAAAGTTTTGAAAAAGTGTTCACAGTATCAAAAAACGTTTAAATAAACTATCTTTGTTAAAGCCTAAAATATTTATGTATATAAAAAGTAAATACATGGTTAAATGTTAAAATGAAGTTTTTTATTTACTTACACCTAAACAATTTTTACTTGCGGCCCGCGACACAATGACTGAGTGGTATTTGTGGCCCCTATAAAAAAAAAGGTTGAGTATGGCTGATCTAAAGTCTTACAAATTATAAACTGAGCAATATTTTGTACTTATCTAATACATGTAACATGTGAAACTTTAAAAATGCATTTTAATGCGCGTTTAAAATTAACAAACAAAAAAAATAACATTATGTTCTATAAATATGATATTTTCTAATTTTGCAAATTATTTCACCAGTTTTTAAGCTCATGCTGCCACTCGCTGGGTCAGATTTATGATATTTCTGTTCAAAAATTGATACGCAGACACAAACAACATGCCCTCCGTGTGTCAAAACAGCATTGGCGGAAGTCTATACAGATAAACAACAAAACTGCTGACGTTCCATCTACCAGAAAAGCAGAAATGGATAAGTACATAAGTAAAGAACAGAACATGGCGTTACTCTCTTAAAGTTTTTGTTTGTATTATTGGTTTACAGCACCCACTTTGCATTGCTTCATCTCCAAAATAATCTATGAAGCACTAAAAGATGACACTCAATTAATTTTTAAAAAATTTAGCGTTTTTATGCTTATCAAAGGGATATCGAAACAAAAACTCTTCGTAACTAGTACAAAAAAGACTATGACTATCAGGGAGAACTTTAACATTGAGATATGTACACTCTTAACGTTTTAAATATTTATTTTCATGGGACGAATATTCTCTTTTCTAATGTTATACGTTATTTAGAATGGCTGTCAAACATTACATTTTACTTCATATAATACGGAAAACTAAAGCACAAAGGGCTTAACCAAAACTGTAATTTATGTTTAATGTTAGATTAGAAACTGCATTTATACATCTTTGCCAAACGCAAGTAATCCTAACCACTAAATATTCACCATTAAAAACCATATTAAATTATATTTAACCTTGCCATTACAGTTTATATCTTTTTTTAGTAACCGCGATATGGGAGGTTCCACTGCTACTATAAGTTACCAGCCGAGCAGCAAACGGGACTTACCTTCTAAATCTAGTCTGCCATGCTTCATACGGGTAGCACGCCGATCTCTATTCATCCTGGTTTCCTTTTTCTGGTACACTGTCACCTCTCCAAGAAGTGGGGCTAACTCTGATACAGATACCGACTCAAAGGTCTTCCTTCTTGAGCAAGGTGGAATACTCTCCCACCGATAAATAAATATATGTATGCAGGGCCATTTTCGCAATAGTAAGATCTTGTTTTTATTCGTCACTATTCGAGAACTTGAGAAACTCTAAAATCTCTAACCAAATGGTGCAAACTTTGTCTATTTTGCATCTGATTGCCACATACTCGATATATAGTGACCACAGTACAGGAATAAAAATAATCCTAAATTATTAGCGCGGTTCTTTTGTATGCGTGTTGTGATCGTCTCATCAGCGTATTACCTCCCAGGCTGACGGGGAAAGTGCCAGAAGTTAGTCGAGTGCTTTTAAAATTCAAGCTGCCGTGAGCACACATAGGTGTCGCGGGTTGCGTGTTATTTCGTTGAAGGCGCACGCCGAAATGCGCGAGTTTGCGCTCCGCGATTATGCGATTTCCCCCCTGACACTGACGTCACAAAATGGTGGAGGTATTGATCTCTGAAAATCGCGTATCGTTCTTAGCTGTCAGCAATTCTCGCTCGGGGAGGTTCATTAAGAGGAATGAACGCCATTCCAATTAAGCCAGCTGTTGTAAATTGTAACAAGAGAACGGACATTAAACTGCGTCTAATTTATTGCTAATAGCATGGAAGCAAAACTGAAGATACTATTTTTTCGAGTCAGCTTGTTTACGGAGACGTATTCTCTCCAAAATCTTCACAAGCTGTGAGGAGTGGCCTTCGTATCAGATACAATATGTGTATGAATAAATCTAATTACATTCCAATTGGTAGCATATAATATATTTACTATGTATTAAGACTAAATAGTTGAAAGTAAAAGGACTATGTAAATAAACATAAATAAAGGAAACCAATTATAATTATAATATTTTTTCTGCCAGTTCTTTTCTCTCCAGAAATAAAATTTTCCAGACATGAAATGTTCGTCGCAGTTTTAAGCAATTTAAACTTAGAATAATAAACTTCGTTAACAATGATTAAAGTAAGCGGTCTGTATGTTTTTTGTTGGGCCAAAGTTGTGCAGCCAGCATTTTATGTAAAATAAGGGAACAAATGATTTTAATGTTAACTATTCCTCTTCCTTTATTTTTTAAACTCCGAAGATTTATAAAGACCTGAGTTCCTTTATTTTGGAAATCTGTTTTGTATTTTAAACGTATTTAGTTCCAATGTTTGCATTACTGGTTAAGGCGGGCCAACATCGTGTAACCAACATTATGCAAACAATGAAAATTATTATATTCTAATGAAATGAAAAAATAACTTCGTATGTTTTTAAAACTGTTTTTATAACGCACAAATCATGCATTTTTTTAAACATACATTTATGGTCATATGTTGGTTATATTTCGTAAACATACTCTGAGCATTTGGTATGTAAAATTTCGTTGGGCCAAGATTGTACAACCATCATAATGTCACTAATAGAATTAAATTAGTAACTGGTACATATTCATGTGTTTGAATAATACCTCCAACTTTTGGCACTTGGCTGGTAAGGTTGGAAATGCATTGTGTTGGAATATATTTATTTGCTTAATGCGTTGATTTATTATTATTTCCTGAGAAAATTCAAAAAAATTTAAATTCTTTTCTATAAATCACATTATTCAAGAAAAAATAAAATATATTTACAACACGTTTTTAAACAACATGCCAAAATTCAAACCATTTTATCTATGGGTTAATATAAACAATAAATCCTAGTAGCAAAAACGTTTGAAAAGTTCATCCAGTATTTTAAAATTTTATTTTAAGTAAGCAAAACAGTGCCGTGAGTCCACAACTTCACCTACCAACGTAACAAAGAAGTTGCATATCACGAAGGCGAACGGAACTTGCGCGTCATGTGTAGAGTGCCTGCACATAGGACACCATAATCTACAAGTACATGGGCGCTGCTAGCGGTTGCTTCTAAGTACACGTGTGTCGAACTACACGAACAATAGGAGATTAGCAGTTAAGTAATAAAAGCTGCCAGAGGTGATTGTATTTTATTTCCAACAACACACAAACGGCAGTATTGGCGACGTACGGTATGCAAGTTTTTTCATGGTGTTCTGAGTAATGACCCGCCAGTTCCATTCGCCTTCGTAATATGCAACGTATTATGCACGCAGGTACGTGAAGTTGCCGTATCCCGTTACAGTTTTGGTAAATTCAATTTTAATTTTTAAATAGTAGATGAATAATCCGAAAATTTTGCTTTTAGTAGTTCTGGTTTAAAGAAGCCCATATATGCCGCGGTTTGAATTTCAACATGCAGTTAAAATACATCTTGTTAATATAATTACATATATTACTTGTTATTTCGGTTCTCAAGACCTAACTGATAAGAGACGCCCAAATATCGTCACATAATAATTACTTGTTATTAATGGGGCCGCGGTGGCTGAGCGATAAGACTGCTCGCCTCCCGCTAAGGCGAACCGGGTTAAAACCCCGGTCGGGTCACTCCCGGATTTTTACAAGTGTCAATGGTGTAGGGCGATGCCTCTGATCGGCGGGTTTTTATAAGGAATCTTCCGTTTCCGCAGCCCTTACATTCCGTCGCTACTCCCTTTTGTTCTCATTTCATCCTCATCGACTATCAAGACCTGATTGTTAAGAGCCGCACAAATCTCTCTATCAAACTTCTTATTAATATAATTATTATAAATTTTTGCTCAGTTAGACGCAAATAACATCCAAATAAATTATAGACTTTGAAGGATTTAAAAGTGAAATAGAGTATTACGTACTTTTTATGAGTTGAAGTTTTTATGTCAGGTAGATATGTAGGCCTGTAGTAGTTTATATGTCATGTTTGAAAATAAGATTGCATATGTTAATACGCGTAATTTTCAGTGCCGTTCTACGCATATGTAAGAGAAAATAATCCTGCGACATTGCTCGTCGTGTTATACATTGCATGATTTGACCAAAGAAAAGGGTTAAAAATTGTGCGCCATACAGGTAAGCAATAAAGGCACAGCCTTAACTTCATCAGATATTTTGCATAGGATAATAGTGAAGCGCAGATTAAAAGTAGTAAAAATGACTCCTTAATAATACAGTTATATAACTCAGTGAAGTGAACTGTTACGGTACCTAATATTTCATATTCTTCANAAATGACTCCTTAATAATACAGTTATATAACTCAGTGAAGTGAACTGTTACGGTACCTAATATTTCATATTCTTCACGCTTCGTGCAAACTGGCGAATACGTGCCTAGTTCCTGCTGAGCAGATTTTCAGAATTAAGGTTGTGACAAATAACACAGAAAGCAAAGCTATTACAATACCGTGTGCAGAAAGTTTTAATTTTTATATATTGGTTAAAATTGATTTAAACCACACCGACCATTTATGGCAGAATGTGGTATAGTAATTGATGTTGTGCATGTAATAACACATCTTACCAACACAAAACTATAAAATATCAGTATGTATTTGTTTTGTAAATGGCCGGAAATTTGTTTGTGTCCAAATTATTACTCAACACTTGGCCGACGTAGGCCCGAGTATCAGTTTGATGTTCAATCAACGTTAATTTAAAACCCTGGAGCATAGGATGGGCAACAAAAAATTACTGATGGAGATTATTTATAACGTCTTGAATTTAGGCTCTCAGTAAAATTTTTAATTATTTTTTATTTATGTAATTTCAAGACGTAATTGCATTTATATGTATGCCATTTTTATTTGGAACAGAAACGATTTTATTTATAATTTTTATTTACTGTACAAATAACATGCTCGTTATTATTATATATTGCAACATATACATAAGTCATTTCTGATTGAATATTGCTGTTTTTTTTTTTCGAAGACCTCAGTTACTGAGATGTTGCTGATTCGTTGCTATAGCAAATAAGTGGCGTTGTTTGTAATTTTTGCATCTAGCGCTCACGTGATTAATTGAATTTTCGCAGGCGTCTTTAACTAAGTGTTTTCGACGGCAGGACGCTGACACGCGTTGTTTCCGCTTGAATGTATGGTTTTCCATGAGATTTCAGTTGATTTTTCCCCGAGTTCGCATTTGTAAACAGACAGTCTCAATAGAGACGAATACGCATTAGCTGATATAGTTAGATGCAAACCTGGGTCATCGCTGCACGCGTAATTTTACAGTTATTATTAAGATGAACTACCGCGTTTTCATTAAATTCTCGGGACTCTACGTCGACTATAGATCCGAGAGCCCTTTTCAGGGAAGCCCTCAAGCCAACGTTGGGGCCACAGTGGCTGAGCGGTTAGACTGATCGCCTCCCACCATAGCGAACCCGGTTCAATTCCCGGCCGGGCCACTCCGGATGCACGCAAGTGGGAATCGGGTAGTACCTTGCCGTTGGTCGGCACGTTTTCTTGGGCATCTCCCGATTTCCACATATTTGCATTCCGGCGCTGCCTCATGCTCCCCTCATTCACCCTCATCAGCTGTCAAGACGTCGTTGTTAAGAGCCGCCCAACTCTCTCAACTCTACAACAATTCAAGCCGAAATCCAGCAGAATTCGGGAGAATGCATATGTCAGTAACCAGATTCACGTGACCGTTCAGTACTTCCAGGTTTCAACGTATCATTTCTAATCCAGCTGAGACATAAATTACAATTTAATAAGCATAGACGCCATTTTATCTTCATCCGAAAGTTTTATAAATTTAATATTGGTTTTAAATTGAAAAAATTACTGGAAATTTCAAACTTCGGATACTCTGTAATAAGTTTAATAAAATACCGTAACGTAGCTTTGAGAATATAGTTTTTTTACAATTTTTTTATTATTATGTTATTTTGGCAAGTTTACGGCGAACTAATTATTAGTTTTACGAGAGAGACTTGTGCTGCNAAATGACTCCTTAATAATACAGTTATATAACTCAGTGAAGTGAACTGTTACGGTACCTAATATTTCATATTCTTCAAGCTTCGTGCAAACTGGCGAATACGTGCCTAGTTCCTGCCGAGCAGATTTTCAGAATTATGTTTGTGACAAATAACACAGAAAGCAAAGCTATTACAATACCGTGTGCAGAAATTTTTTATTTTCATATATTGGTTAAAATTGATTTAAACCACACCAACCATNATATATTGGTTAAAATTGATTTAAACCACACCGACCATTTATGGCAGAATGTGGTATAGTAATTGATGTTGTGCATGTAATAACACATCTTACCAACACAAAACTATAAAATATCAGTATGTATTTGTTTTGTAAATGGCCGGAAATTTGTTTGTGTCCAAATTATTACTCAACACTTGGCCGACGTAGGCCCGAGTATCAGTTTGACGTTCAATCAACGTTAATTTAAAACCCTGGAGCATAGGATGGGCAACAAAAAATTACTGATGGAGATTCTTTATAACGTCTTGAATTTAGGCTCTCAGTAAAATTTTTAATGATTTTTTATTTATGTAATTTCAAGACGTAATTGCATTTATATGTATGCCATTTTTATTTGGAACAGAAACGATTTTATTTATAAGTTTTATTTACTGTACAAATAACATGCTCGTTATTATTTTATATTGCAACATATACATAAGTCATTTCTGATTGAATATTGCTGTTTTTTTTTTTTCGAAGACCTCAGTTACTGAGATGTTGCTGATTCGTTGCTATAGCAAATAAGTGGCGTTGTTTGTAATTTTTGCATCTAGCGCTCACGTGATTAATTGAATTTTCGCAGGCGTCTTAAACTAGTGTTTTCGACGGCAGGACGCTGACACGCGTTGTTTCCGCTTGAATGTATGGTTTTCCATGAGATTTCAGTTGATTTTTCCCCGAGTTCGCATTTGTAAACAGACAGTCTCAATACAGATGAATACGCATTAGCTGATATAGTTAGATGCAAACCTGGGTCATCGCTGCACGCGTAATTTTACAGTTATTATTAAGATGAACTACCGCGTTTTCATTAAATTCTCGGGACTCTACGTCGACTATAGATCCGAGAGCCCTTTTCAGGGAAGCCCTCAAGCCAACGTTGGGGCCACAGTGGCTGAGCGGTTAGACTGATCGCCTCCCACCATAGCGAACCCGGTTCAATTCCCGGCCGGGCCACTCCGGATGCACGCAAGTGGGAATCGGGTAGTACCTTGCCGTTGGTCGGCACGTTTTCTTGGGCATCTCCCGATTTCCACATATTTGCATTCCGGCGCTGCCTCATGCTCCCCTCATTCACCCTCATCAGCTGTCAAGACGTCGTTGTTAAGAGCCGCCCAAGTCTCTCAACTCTACAACAATTCAAGCCGAAATCCAGCAGAATTGGGGAGAATGCATATGTCAGTAACCAGATTCACGTGACCGTTCAGTACTTCCAGGTTTCAACGTATCATTTCTAATCCAGCTGAGACATAAATTACATTTTAATAAGCATAGACGCCATTTTATCTTCATCCGAAAGTTTTATAAATTTAATATTGGTTTTAAATTGAAAAAATAACTGGAAATTTCAAACTTCGGATACTCTGTAATAAGTTTAATAAAATACCGTAACGTAGCTTTGAGAATATAGTTTTTTTACAATTTTTTTTATTATTATGTTATTTTGGCAAGTTTACGGCGAACTAATTATTAGTTTTACGAGAGAGACTTGTGCTGCTGAGGTCACTTATTAAAGATACCATATTTGATTTTCCCATTTTTGATTGTTATTTTGACCCACACATTCTTTCGGAAATAGTAATACATTTTTTCATATTCACAAAATTTTAGATTTTTATATATATTTTGTCTTTTGACAATATAACCAATAAAATATTAAATTTTTCTAGAACTTCTCTCCTGTGTTATATTTTGTGAACCGTATTGGTATTTTCCTAGTGTTATCCCTGTTCGTTGTTTCTGTGTTTTAACGATTATTTGCACTATATGATCCAGTATTACAGTGAGAGCAGACGGCACATAACTGAAGGCAGTGTGTGAATAAATTATGTCTTTTTTTTTTAATCATACAGACTTAAGGAGCCGGGAATTCAAACTCGCCAGACTGTAGAGCAGTATCATATTATTTTTTAGTAATNAAATCATACAGACTTAAGGAGCCGGGAATTCAAACTCGCCAGACTGTAGAGCAGTATCATATTATTTTTTAGTAATTTCCAGTTCACACAAATCCGGATTATTTTGGCAACATTAGTTATTTGCAATATCGTCACGTCGCCCTTAGTTATATGCAGGCTGCTCCGCTGGGAGACTAAACCATGCAGTGCAAACAACACACAAAACACAGATACAACATACGTGGATAACGCTAGGAAAATACCAACACTATACTGAAAATATAACACAGCAGAGACGTTTCAGAAAAAGATCATTATGATTTTTCATTTGCACCCACGTTTAGATTTTTATTTGCAAGTTTTCTGTTGACACGTCTTAAAATTAAAAATTACTTTTTTTCTGAAACGTCTCCACTGTNAGATTTTTATTTGCAAGTTTTCTGTTGACACGTCTTAAAATTAAAAATTACTTTTTTTCTGAAACGTCTCCACTGTTTTATATTTTCAGTAAAGTGATGGTATTTTCTTAGTGTTATCACGGTGAGTTGATTCTGTGTTAAATCTGGTATTTTCACTACATGATCCTGCCTCGATTTGCAATTTGCACATTACGAATGATATCTGNTTTCTGTGTTAAATCTGGTATTTTCACTACATGATCCTGCCTCGATTTGCAATTTGCACATTACGAATGATATCTGTTTAAGCTTGATGGTTCGCGGGGAAGTAATCAGGTAGTCGTTTCACGTTAGTACTTCAAGTGTTTTTTTCTCATGTAAACTGTGTGAGAGTTAAAACGTTATCTTTCAAAGCAAAAGTATTTGCGTTGTGTATTTATAGCGCAGCAGGTGTTGGCGCACATGGCCTAACGTGCATTATGCGTATTTTCGCTTGCTCACTTTAAAAAAACCATTATCTTCTTCGGTTGCTTACCGCATATTATAGAAGAAATGATTAGTAATTACGCTGCCCAAAGCGGCTGATGTTTGTATACTAACATAAGCCTTGTGTAAGTATACGGCATATATAAAATGTGTGGGCTTAGAATTTGTGAGGGTTTGCACTTACTTCCGCTATGCCAGCAGACGGAAGAACGACATTGCTTCAGCGTAAGAGAAAGAAAATTTAAACAGTCGTTAATAAATAACAAATGATTTTGCCTAACGATATATCATTTCTTGTAACCAAAGATGTGTTAAAGATAAAGTAGAAACACTTTTACATGTGTCACTAAAAACGCTTTGTTTTCACTATCTTGTTTGATAAGCATTTTGTTTTCGTGTTATGTCAAAAATTGAATCCGTAAAACACGTACACACATTCTTATAACAGTAGCCGCATCGAGAAAGAATATTCCACATGTTACAAAAGTAGCTACTGATCACTAACCATTGTAATTATGTATCTTATTTATGTTTTGGCGGTTATTGATCACATCAGGGGCAATTAACACAATTGCAGTATTGTAATGTTTCCACCCGCAATAATGCGAGGCGACTGGCTGAATAAGTTTTCACTCTCGAATTCTCTTATGTTGCCTTCGATGTATGTGACGATGACGGCGACTTCGTGCGGAGATTTGTCGGGATCGGATGGCAAACACGGCTGAACAGTGGAGATGCAACGTCTTTAGTGTCCAACATTTGTTTTGTCTGGACACAGGCGATAATATTGCTCTGGTTTGGAGTGGTAGTGCACTGAGATAAATGTTTTTTTGAATCTATCGAAATTTGTTTGGTGCAACCAAAATTATTGTTCGTATAGGAACAATAAAATATTTTGTTGTTGAAGCTAAATTATTTTGTTGTGTTTGGTGGTCGCAAACAAATATTTGGTTGGTGGAACTAAAGGTTTGTTTGGCTCTACGTTTATTACACAGTATCGTTTAATATATAAAAAAATCTGAAGCACAACCGAGGTTCGAATTAAGATCGTTTCCACCCGAGTGCTACGTCCTACAAACTTCAGGTTAAGAGACTACAAATGAAATAGGAATGTTTTTAAATACATGCATTTTGAATACTGGACAACGTGTGCAGATAAATATTTACAATTTTACAAAATAAATTTTTAGTATTTTTTTAACTTGTTTTGTGAGCATGTTTTAACAATATTATGAATCATCAATAAATGCACTAACAAGCATTGTTTCTATCGTAATTGTCACAAAAAATACAAACAAACTTTCGAGCTGTATTTTCGAGCGAAGACGATCGAACGAGTAGCTAAACAAATATATACAGCTGATTCAATTACATATTTTGTTGACAGTAAAATTTATTTCGTCAAAACTAAGGTTTCGTTTATTCAAGCGAGTTACTTGTTAGATGAATAAAATAAATTTTGTTGCTTTTCAGGTTTTTTTTAATCAACAAAATATTTTATTGGGAAAGTGAATATTTTTTTAGCCCTATACAAATATTTTGTTGGCTCGAGCAAATCTTTCTCTTAGTGTGGACAACACACAAATCTCGGATTCAATTTGAGTGACTCACATACATAACTGACTGCGTCGTGTTATGAGAAGTAATTATCTATGGTACTTTCTCTTCCTCGGAAATAATCATGATAGCATTAACGGCACATCGGTACGTTCATGATATACTCTGTCCTTGGGTGCTTTCTTTAATAGCGCAGCTTCCATTGACAGTTTTACAACATACAATATAGTGTACAGGTTTCCCAAGACTTTTTTCGTACTAGGGACAGTTTTCTTTGGCCAACCTGGTGTCAAGACGTACCACCTATAGGACATATACGCCACCATCTGGCATAGCACCTTCAGTCCCAACGCATATGCTATATCTGAAGCGACAGTTGAACCAACTATGGGAAAATATTCTCCACGATAACATTAGACGTATCTGCATCTAATTGCTGAATCGCATCGGCCTGTTAGTTGACGACAGAGGTAGTGCAAGAAAGTAATAAATGCACATGTGATCTGTCTAATTGTGCTCAAATAATCTGCACCTCTGTGATATAAATAAGTTTTTTGAGCCACAGTCATTATTGCCTTTTCCAATTTTCGTTTCATCTCGACGTTTCCTTCGGCTACGGCAAATTTTACTGCAGTGTGTGTGTGTGTAAAAATCAGCATTTTGAAAGTAAACACATGGAGTAACATAGCTATAACATGGTTGTAGATACTGCAGCAGTGTGTTCGCCATCTTTGTTATACTCGTACTTGACATCGTTAGAGAAGCGAGCATTTTACGTTCTTTCTCAAATCTGTCCACGCACGACCCGATTACCGCTTTCCTACGTAGTGATGACAATGAACATACATTCTGAATCATGGAAAAACGTAGTAAAACTCTTATGTAAGAAATTATATGTACTACTGGAATTTCTACACCATCCAATCATAATTCTCAGTAAACTTCCTACTAAAATAATAACAAGTAATACTAAAATAAATCATTTCCATTCTAATACGGGCATACTTACAGGTCTCAACATCTCACCACTTCTATAAAATTTTCTTAGTAATTGTCTTTCTGTTTCTAGATTATGGCGTTTTCCATTGGTACAAACACGTGAACCCAGGCCCGTAGGTTAAGATTCGTAAAGACAAGGGTTTGAACGAAATTCACAGAACATATAAATTTGAAACTTTTCGAAAGCAAGGCAGGTTTAAATGTTAAAGAGAACATTTTAGTAATTTAATATGTGTTACAGAATTGTATGTAATTGAAGACATTTTTTTTCAATGCCACAAATGCCCTTTTTCAAATTGATTAATTTTCAACAAAAATTCTAGTATAACATTAAATATATTTACTTCTTATTAAAAGGCTGCCATTTACTTAATTATTTCAGAGTTACAAAACAGTGATAAGAGCTCAGGTATGATCTACTGAATAATTATGAAAAACTTTGTATCTAAAGTATTCTTTTCATGTAAAAAAAACTATCGCGTACAGTTTTCCTTGTGTCAGGTAATTATACTTTTAATTCGTTCAAAATATATTTTCGTTGGGCGGATTGAAAAGTACATTCATTCTATCCTACCGAAGTCTAAAACAATTATTCGAACAAACAATTATCTTTCTTTCGCTGCACTACTGGACTTTCTTGATGAAATAATGAACATGGAATACGTCCATGAGTAGGTAAGGGGAGGGTTTGAACCACTAATACCTCTTTCTTATATACAGCCCTGCGTGACAGCATAAGACAGTAAGGAATGGTTATGCGCAAGGAATGAGGCAAAATGTGAAATGAGGCAAAGCAGATGAGAGAAGGACCTTGTCTTTAAAGCGTTAACAATCTGTATTTTCGTACAATATATAGTTTGACTGTGCAGGTGCGCAATACAATTCCATCTTGAAATACAGACTGCATGATCATAGCCTCATGGGCCTCCTGGTAACAAAGAGCGGGAGTTAGTATGGGTGGAGACCGGAAAAGATGAGTCACCCTGACTTGAACATTCAGCGTATCTCCGAACAGGAGAGGAGTTATTGCCCAAAACCCGGTGTCTCACCGACTTCGCCACTTTACTGATTCGGAGGCATTTAAACAAGAGTGATAGAAATTATTCGGGCAATTATTATGAACTATATGTTTGTAAATAATGTTTATGGTTAATAAATACATTGAAAAATTCATTTAATAAATAAAATCGACAGAAATAAGCAAGAGCCACCTATCATCAACCACTAAATCAATGTATTAGTTGTGATTAAAGAGATTACTTAGGGGAAAAAAGCAGGATAAATATAGGTTTTAAAGCTATACATTGTGTATTTGGTTTCTGAAAGCATGCCTTGATAGTGTTCTGACCTACCTATTTTATGTATGGTGGACACAGGATGTTATGAATGTATTTTAATGGGCTTTAGAAGTATGCGAGTGGTGATTGGCAGTATCCTTATATAGGTATATTAAACACTGTGGTCGAAGGTGCGAAAAGGGCCGCAAGTTTGCAAGTAAGCATAGGGGTTGTCAGTATTCGAGTGAGCATTGGTGGCCTAGCAAGTATGCAAGAGTACACTGTTGCTGTGCTTATTTGAAAATTTCATCTGGTGGGACGCAGGTGTCCTTGGGTGGCCGTCGAATAGTGAGTGACGCAGCAAATGGCGATTAACAAATCAAAACAAGATGGCGAAAGAGCTGGTGATAGCGACACAAAAAATGGTGTGTGGGGAGCGCACCCAGGGCAAGGCGACACCCTCCGAGAGACGGTCTTTCCAGCTGGGACCCGTAGGTGACCATCATCCCCGGGCATGACAGAAGTGAAGCCCTAGAATGGAGTGGCGCTGGAATGTAAGGGCGGGGGAAACGGTAGTACCCCGAGAAAACCAGCCAGCAAGCTGCATCGTCCAGCTCGATTCCCACGTGCGAAAATCCGGGAGTGAACCCGCCGGGGATCGAGCCTGGATCGCCGTGGTGGGAGGCGAGCGCCCTGGACACTGCGCCACCGCTGCTCCTTGATAGCGATACAAACTTCGAGGTGACTCGGACCGTGGTGTGTGATGTAGCTTGAGGGGTCCCGTGCCCACAGTGAGAAAACTGCGAGGCGCGAATTCGGCATAGAACTGTGTCAGGTTCGTGACACAGTTTGCTAAGAGGGCTATGAAGTGATCTGCTAAATGAGTAATAGGACGCGAGGCGGAACGTCTCGTTTACTATTTCTTTACTTTTACCTGCCAGAAAATTGTTGGCTGACGACATAACGGGTAACTGGGAAACATGGCAGTTAAGTAACCATTATAATTATTATCAATTTTAGCGGCTACAGTATTTATCCGGCTTGTATACCGTAATGGGCACTTGGAATCGCGGTGACCGCAGATCATATGAAAGTAATTATTCTTCAGAAACGTCTATTCTTTTAGCTTACAATGGTTGTGTTTTTGTCTACGATATGTAGTGATGATATGTCCAAACGGACAGCAAAGCGAGAGCAATCAATGGTAACGATTGTTTTTTTTCTTCTGCATATCCATGCAGATGATAGTGGTGAGTTTTCAGTTATGCTGGTGTACTAACAATGTGAACAGTGTGCTGAGTCAATGAAATTAAATAATAAGATGACGTGCCTATGTCTAAAATTTCAATATTATATAAATATTTTGTGATTTTACCAAAATTTTATATTAGTCCATTAATTGTATTTACGTCAGCAAATTTCAAGATGTTAGTCGAAGTGTGATGGTGTGGCAAGAAACCGTCCAAGAGAAAACACCTCCATGAAAAAACTCACCAAAATATTCCCCTACCGTTTTAGAAGTGTATATATACCGCATATTAATTTTCATTCTTTGTGTCATGAATTAGAGACATACATAGTATGGAAAGAGGAATATGGGCGCAGTTTTCAACCTTTCGACTGCGTCGCCGATTGAGAGTTGGAAATATTGGCGACCACACGACATAAACCCTCCCACGTGGACTGCAGTATTCTGGCGCAAGGAACTGACTGCCACCAACCTCAAATTCAGACACCTTCCCTCGGAATGACGTCGCTGAAAGGGAGAAAATTTACGCGGCACGCCTGCCATAAGTTGGTGGATCGTACGCCCCTGCGAGGGTTGCCACCCGCAACACCACCGTGCTATGGCGGAAACCTTGTGTTGACGAGTTGCTTGGATATTGTTCTGGCACCTGTGACCATATAAGAATTTAAGGGATTATTAGAGGAGCTTGCACCATGTATACAAAGAAGTGCAGCTTTCAGATATCTGGTAATTTCTTCTTGGCATGTGGCAAGTATTAAATTGTGGTAAAGAGACTGAGAAAGCGAGAGCACGCCTACATTTTATAATCCACGATTAGGAGGGTGTCGCATCCTCTTAGGATTCTAGGACAAGTAAGAAGACACGAGATATTGGTTCAAGAATTGGCATATATCTGTAAGATGCAACCTCAGGATAATTTCCCAACTGACTCGTAACGATGGATCCTAGAGACTCTTAGACTATTTCTCTATGGAGTACGGATTAAGGGAGCGAGAATTTGGAAATAAATGTTTTATATTTAGGAACCCCCTCAGATGAGATTACAACATAAAAATTTTCATTTTTTACTCGACAGGTAGTATAGTACAGCAGCTGTCTACCCAGAAGTTGATGAAAATGTTTTAATATTCCCGTATTAGGCAAACTAAAATTATATATTCTGCTTGTTACTAAGCTGTGTATGCATTGCCATTTTTATAAACTTGCATTTATGACACATTAAAATGCAGTAAGGTACCCAGGAACAATATATATTCTCCCAAAATTGTATCATATATGTTGGAACTGCTGAGTATATATCCTGCGTTTGACAACAAATGAATTATAGTATTTGATGAAGAGGATATATTAACCACAATTATTCTGACAGAAATGTTAAGGAAGTTAAATATATATAGACACAAAACCTCAATTACATTAAATCAGAATACTTTGAAAAAGTGTTACCCAATGGATTGAACTGTATTGGCGCTGTATACTTTAGTTTTATTAGCCTATGCCTTGGGAAATGAAATAGAGTAATGTGCTGATGTGTCACATAGAAATACTAATACCAATATACAGCCATTCTTAACAATTTGTGTATGACCTATGGAAATATCTTAGTGTAAGTTGTCTTGCAGAAAACTGTACGTGTGTCAAATTAGGTGGCTAACAGTTCAGTTAAAATAATATATAAGCAAGTACTAAGGAGACGCTCTCGTACATATTGGCGAATAAAATAAACAATTAACTTCTGCATTTAATTCTCACACTGGGTTCTGTTGTTGTGATGGGCTTATTTAAAATCGATTGCATATTTATGAGATAACATGCCATCACAAAACATGTTACTTAACGATTTTTAAATTTGCCCTCTTATGTGTCTCAAACTTAAAATGTCGTACATGTACGCAAGGCACCAGATGTATGTCAAATTTGGGGCAATTTGGTGAAGAGGTTAGAAAAGTAACAGCTATCTCATAGTGTTTCTATAACAATATAAGGCGGATAATATCAATTATTATTTTTTTCTCTATTCTGAAATATTTTTCCTTGTTAAGAACACCATAAAAGCAAATATTATCTACATTCACAAGTAAAAAACGCCTAGGATTTAAAAAAAATTCAGATTTCGTCTAAAATATTATATTTGTACTGAATATTCACTCACCATATTATAAAATAGTAGCATATCCAAAAATCGAGTTGTGTAACAATTTTAATTGTCACTATTGTCGTTTAATTCATTAATACTTGATACCTACTATATCAAACAAGAAGTAAAGAATTTTGATCTCAGTTTCAAGGCGACATGTTTAAAATCGTTCCCATTAGCTCGGTTATGAAGCTGTACCGTTAAATAATGGTCTACAGCTTACTTGTGAAATAATGCTTTTATAAAACTTAATTTGTTTCCTGCTTGCACTGCTTAACATAAAATCTTATTTACTAATTAGGTGAAAATTAAAGTAAAATAAATATTCATTACATTATGTCAAACAAATGCATATAAACGTTTCATTTTCAAACAGATTAGAATAGTTTCAAAATAAAAGCATTTTGAAATATAAAACAAATTTCTAGAAAACATTGTAAAAACAATATAATATTTATACATTTTCACGTAACCATTTACTGACATCGCCATTTGCTGATATATATTATCCTTGAAATATATATGCACCATTTCGATTTAACTATGGTGTAAGTATACATTACATATAATAAGGAAACAAAAATTATTTTAACAAACTCCATCGTGCACAATATTGGGAGATACAAGAAGCTTGATTACATACAATGTTTTAAGAAGTTGTTACTTGTTGTGTAAACAAAATACATTTTCCACTAGATGTTGATAGCATGTTCAAATTTTGACAATTAAAATACAAGATTCTCAAAAACTTTAATAAAATTTGTTTTTGCCAGTAATAAATGGTATATTAGTCTTAGTTTTAAATTTTTAATTTTAACTGACTACGTTTAAGTTTTAGTACGTTAACCTGGCTACTATTTTAAATTTGTCGCAGTAATATATATATGTTACATATATCATGCAAAATTTTAGTTTCGAAAACCAAATAAAACAAACGTAAGTATTCTTTTTGCCAAAAAAATTTATAAACCTTATACTTTCATTTTCAACCAAAAGACGCAAAAACAAAATGGTGTAACATCTGTTGTTATTTGGTACCGAAACCTTAACCGATTGTATGGAATATGTTATTTTAAGACTTTTATAGTATACATATGAAATTTTCTTTTGGTAAACAAACTTTAGCTTATTAATTACGTCTCAAATATTTTCGTTATCAGTAATCTACAGTTGATAAACCACGGAAAATAAATCTCAGCACCTCTCCCTGAAATCATACACAAATTTATGAATAAGTTAAAAATGTATGTTCTAAACTCGCAAGATTGTGACGTTATTGAATTACGTCTAATTTGTTCACAGAAATGTTTATGTAATGATTTTACATCTTCCTAATAAAACATAAAATTTTCGTCACAATTCAATGACATATATCTCTGTGGCTTAAATCAGAATAAAATTTTAAAGACTAGAAAAAATTAGTTGTAAATTAAATATATTAAAATCACAAGGAGTAGTTAATTTATTATACGCAACGCACATTATAAAAAATTCCACCAAAATTGAATATTTTTTGTTTAAACTATATTCAGGAAGTATGGCATTCTTGAGGTTTACTCTTCTTTTGTAACTGAGATTGACAATTATTTAATATTGTTTAACAAATTATACCACCCTCCTTAACCTCAAAAATTAAATACTCGCAACTCCCAAAACAATGATCTCATACGAAATTAATTTTCCCTTTTTAGATTCCTGCAACGCCACCCTGAAATGTTTTTCAATGACCAATATTTCGCACCGTGTTTGACAATTCGTTAAGTATAACACTTTCAATAAACTATTGCTATGAAATTTTGGAATCAACCACACAGGATTATTTTGTTTAGAACTACAAATATCGGTTAAAATATTTTCATTATCCTTATTCCCTTCCCGCTAATTTTGAAAGGGAATTTCAGACAACTTACTGCATTTTTAGGTATTTCACTTTTATTTTCTTCTTTATTTTTACACCATAGTACTCACAAACATCGGGCACCTCGATAAATTTACATAGGTATATTTGCGAAAGACAATAGTTGCCAATAAATAATGCCGATAACTTAACAATTTTTTTTTCTTTTTATCAGGGAGGGATGAGAATAGCGCGAACTGTATGTGACGGAATTGTTTCCGGCGACAAAGTGGACGCCAGGACGGAGGGTGTATCGATTTAAGGCCCGGGAACTTGTGTTGTTGCGAGCAATTACATCTAAGATTAATCACGTTTCCTTTCCACTTTAGCCGCCCTCGTCCCCTTCTTTTTCTCCCCCCGTTCTATACTTTATCGTCTGTGTCTTTTCCCACCCTTAATGCCATTAATGTGAGCTCATAAACGCCAGGAGTACACTGTCTGTACGGTAGAAAACCATGTTTCTGAAGTGGTCTATACAGTACTACTGCCACATCACAAGGAATTCACGAAGTTTTTTAAAAAAGATTTTTTTTAATGAGCAGTTCATAGAGCAAAATAATCGTTAAAACGGTAATTTATTGGGAAGATTCGTTAATACTCAAAGTTGCATTTGCCAGTTCTTCACGTTTAATTTAATAGTAAATTGAACTCTGTGAATAAAGATTAATAAATTGTGTGTACTTTAAGTAATGTAAGTAAACATTAATAGGGACTGTAAACGCTTGTATCGTATTGTATTTTATTGAACATAGTTAACAACATGTAATTTTTCTTTGCAATAAACTTGAATAACCCAGACAACATCTCTGTATGTAAAATGGTCAACTAAATAACAGATGGCATTCTTGCCAAAACTAGAGGTTAAAAAGTAATTGTATCAATGCCCCGAACATATTTGTTAATAACCACTGCACTAGCCATGAAAATATGGAGTATGGGAAATTTATGAATACAAAATATCTTATGAAATTCGTGTTTAAAATGGTTAAGAATATGAGCAAATAGAACGAGATGAGGTGGTTAAGAGGGTGTCTGAAAACTGCTGATAAAATATTATAAGACATTTAAGAATCAACTGTGGCATTCGCTGATCCTGAAGATTTTCTCAAACTTCAAAAATTAAAGAATTTTGTGCGTTTTACAAAAAAAAAATTAATGTTTTAAATTCTCATCCTTAAAGTGAAGTCATGGATTTTGAGAGAGACCATTACTGTTTGAAGGAAACTAAATCTGTCTGAAAAATAGTATCTTGGCGATTAGCGAAGCTTTTCGCGAGTCACGAGGTGGGACTACGGTAAGTGATTCCTTTGCCGAGCGAGCTGCGAAGAGAGTCGTAAGTCGGGAGAATAGTTGGTTATAGTCGCTAATCTGTCAGGCTAGGCAATGTCTGTATGAAAGTATTTCCCTTGCTACTGACACTCTTCATGTGCNTGTGGCATTCGCTGATCCTGAAGATTTTCTCAAACTTCAAAAATTAAAGAATTTTGTGCGTTTTACAAAAAAAAAAAATTAATGTTTTAAATTCTCATCCCTAAAGTGAAGTAATGGACTTTGAGAGAGACCATTACTGTTTGAAGGAAACTAAATCTGTCTGAAAAATAGTATCTTGGCGATTAGCGAAGCTTTTCGCGAGTCACGAGGTGGGACTACGGTAAGTGATTCCTTTGCCGAGCGAGCTGCGAAGAGAGTCGTAAGTCGGGAGAATAGTTGGGTATAGTCGCTAATCTGTCAGGCTAGGCAATGTCTGTATGAAAGTATTTCCCTTGCTACTGACACTCTTCATGTGCNTTATAGTCGCTAATCTGTCAGGCTAGGCAATGTCTGTATGAAAGTATTTCCCTTGCTACTGACACTCTTCATGTGCTGTTTACATTTGAGGTGGTGGAAGTTATTTTTGGTCTTTTTTTTTTTTGCAAAAATGTTTTTCAAGTACAGTTAGAGGTTCTATGTAGACTTACAAGAAAATTTAAAAAGGAAGTGATATCCATCGTAAACTTTTTTGTGCCATTACGAGAGTCGTGTTTGTAATAAGTACATCTAGAAAAAAATTCGTCATTACTACAGGAATCACTTCAAATAACGACGTTTAATTTAGAGACTAACAAGTGAATGTGTTAACGAAAGTGGTGCTACTGAAAAGTAATCACTGAATGTGATAGGCAAGGTGGAGGGGATAAGGTTGGAGCAGGAGGACAATGTCATATAATATTCCTTTGGCGTAGAAAACTTTAGTTACTTTAAGATTACTTTCTTAGAAACATAATTTTATGCAAATACGTGGATATATGTATTTCCAGTGCTCAGTAATATTTAAAAATTCTAAACAAGCATAAATGATATTTTGTAGGCTTATAAACGCAATAACTGCTGTACCGACACAAATTTTCATAAAACAAAATACCATAAAACTATAAAACTGAAGCTGTGCAACTGTGCAGTCTAACTGCAGACCTTTAAACTTATTCCGATGTGTAATAATTATCTAAATAACGTACCTGAATTCTTCCCTACAGATGATTCTATTTTATTATTGCTCAAATAATAAATATTTTATTTATCACGCTATTGAAAGAGGCTTAAAGACCATATATCGAGTCAGCTGGATGGATTCTATACTCACTATTTTAATACACTGTACGTGGCACCGGTTCGAGTTTTGATGGTGCGGAAGAGCGTATTATTTATTTTAAAAGTTATTAAGTTATTTTCGCAAATTTATCTTATTCATTCATCACGTCTGTATTCGAAACAATAATAAGAGTATTTTTTCCCCACTTCTCAACAATGAAATTTAAAATATAACCTTATAAATTCTAATATTAAAAAACCCAAATTGCACTTTTACAAATAGATTTCTTGTAGATTTTCAACCGATATTATGGTACATGGTTCCAAGGATTTTTCACGTAACAGTAGAAAAATTTTTCACTGTTGATTACGCGTGATTGCACCTGTGATGTCTAAATCGACAATACTTGACACATTTTTCGATGTGCGAATCTGCCACGTCCCAAATGAAAGTCTACTGATATGTTCACAGCGCTTTAATAGGACTGACTCAGAACAAACTCATATTTACGGCAAGAAGCTTGTCTTCCTTGTACGTTCAGCGAGAGCGTTTGGAAATGTAATGGCATGTCTGACTCGCATTCTGTAGTTCGTGGTTTGAGTTCCGGCCAGCTTCACCGGAGATTGTCCCTATTTCAGGCAATCGCTTTAACAGTTGTCGAATACGAGCTCTCCGAGTCCCACGTCCGCTCGATTAGGTTACTGAATATTCACGACTCGTAAAAGTGTATTGTAGTTACTAGAATTTCCGTACGGGATGTATGTCTATTCCAACCAGTTATTCCAATATACTGCTAAGGGTTCTTGCAACAAATTAAATAATAGGGCTTTAATATTGTTTAAAGGCGTTCATAACTTCATTATTAAGATGGTATGTTANCTTGCAACAAATTAAATAATAGGGCTTTAATATTGTTTAAAGGCGTTCATAACTTCATTATTAAGATGGTATGTTAAATTTTTTTAAATAATTGTTTATACAGATGATAAGCCTTTCTGAAATGTATGTTCATGAGACTCGGAAGGGATGCACCCGTGTACATCCTCACCCTTGCTCTATGCGACCGTACCTGCGCATAAGAACACTTAAGGCCACTTGTACCAGAAACATTATTACATTTAAATATCAACAAAAACAGCGTCGCGGAAATCTTCTAGGAAAAGGATTCCCTTAAAAAAAAAAATGACGCGGTATCTTTTTGCGGAAGTTACCTCTCTGACAGTACAACCTTGACAGAGACAAATGTTTTGTGGAGTCAAACAAAGTTCGTTCGGCGCAAACAAATGGATTATTTGTATATTCGCAATTAATTATTTTGTTGCTGAATACAACTTCTTTGGTTCTCGTTATTTAGTTGCCCCAAGTTGTAAGATTTGTTTCGTGCAACAAACGATTTGTTCGGCTCTAAGTACATTAAGCAGTTTAGGTTGATATGAAAAAAAAAAACTAAAAATTCAACTGGGATAGGAATCTATATCGTTTCCCTATCAACTTCAGCTGAAGTGGCTACTCGTGAAATGTCAAAAATGTTAATGAAATACATTTAAAATACTGGACAACGTGCGTAAAAAAAATATTTCAAGTTTCGCAGCTTTACATTTTAGTTTCGTGTTGAACTTGTTTTATAAGAGTTTTGTACCATTATTAAGTATCAATAAGTGTACTAAAAAATTACGGTTAATATCCTGGCACAATAACTACAAACAAACAATATAGCTTTATTTTCAAAAGAAGACAATCAAATGAGTTGTCAAACACACATACAAACACACAAACAACACAGTCTATTTGTTTTGGCCCAACACAGAGTTTTTGTTTATCAAGTGTGTGTTATGTTAGATGGAAATAAATATTTTGTTGATTCGTAACATTTTTAAGAAAAAAATATTTTGTTGGGGCATCTAAATATATTTTTGGCACCATACAATTAAGTTTTTTGTAGGCAGTAACAAACCATTCTCTCAGTGTATTTATAAGTATGCAGTTGACATTTTTTAAATAATATTGAAGATAAAAAATTCTCAGCTAAAATTTTATATGACTACCATTTTGAAAATACGTGTCTGACACTCTTAAATATCATAAGTTTTCATGCCCTGTAGTCGTGCTACATTATTGCCAAATTTGGTAGATATCGGTTGTTTTTTTCGGAGATATCACGTAATTTTTATTTGTCATGTGATACTATTTCACAAAATGGCGGAAAAAAGAAATTTTTTCAGGACACATTTGAAGGATGTAATAAACACAACCAGCATAGAAAGTTTAATTGGAATAAATTACATGGTTTCGACGATATACCATACAAAGCTAACAAATCCATATGGCCGCTATTTTAAAAATGAGTGTCTGACATACCTAAAACTTAATAGTTAACATTACCAACCACATTACTACTTGTTTGCCATATTTGATAGGAATCTGTCGATTGTTTCCCGAGGTATGACATATGAACTGCATTTATTCGTGTGGCACTATTTTACAAAATAGAGGACCAAAGAGGCGACGTGTAGACACATTTAATGTTATATATATATATATATATATATATATATATATATACACCGAGCATAAAAATAAAAGTTGGAATTGGTGTAATAGATTCGAAGATGCTAAAATGCTAAAATATGGTAAAATATATAGGTGGCAGCCATTTTGAAATACGTGTCTGACATACTTGAAATATATTTGTACATATCAACTGCCGCAGAACTACTTGTTTGCCAAAATTGGTAGGAATCTGTCAATTGTTTCCCGAGTATGAAACAAAAACTTTATAAGTTCATATAGCACTATCTTACAAAATGGCAGACAAAGAGGTTGTTCTTAGCTTATATTATGCTTCTAATATATAATGTCAGCGTACAAAATTAGATTCAAATGTATCAAAAGGTATAGTAGTTATACCAAATAAACCTAACTTTATTTGTATGGCCGTCATTTTGAAAATAGGTGCCTAATAAAGTTCAATTCTTATATTTACCTGGCCTATCATAGTATTACTTCCGTGCAAATTTGGAGAAAATATGTTCAGTAGTTTTCGAGATAGTGTAAAAGCTTTATTTTTTCATGTGGCACTATCTTCCAAAATGGTGAACCGACATCAAAATGAGCCTTAAATTCAATGCTTACAACCAGTGCTGTCAGCGTACAAAATTTACTTTAAATAGGTTGAATGGTTTCCGAGAAATGACGTCACTCGAAATATTAAAATGGCCGTCATTTTGAAAGTAAGTGCCCGGCGTGGTCAAAAACTATAAAATTCAGGTGTCTTTATTAATTACTGTATGTATACGGAGTTTGGTAAAATTCGGTTCACGCTTTCAAAAATTTAAAGGGGGACATATAAACGCTCAGACGCACATACTCACACATACACAGACTCACAGACAGGAAAGTGATCTCATAATCCTTGCTTTCCTTCGGAAAGTAGTTCAAAAGCATATGACCATATAATAAATGCTGAGAGTCATAAAATGTTAACTGCTTTTTGTTTGCTACTTGCGTTATTGCATTTTATTTTCAAATAGTACAATTTTTAGTCCACTATGTTTCTATTAAAGAAGAAATGGATTAATTAGTTTTAAACTAATATTCGTATTTTTCTGTAAATTCCTCGTAATAGTTATGTAAAATTACATATACTCCACATTTTTTTAAATTGTACAAGAAAATTTCAAATTACCGACAAATTTGTAGGTGTTACTGTGCACTAACCGATACTTAAGAATTTAATGTAAGTGTAGACATATTTGGTTACTGTATAACTAAACAATGGAGGATGTACAACTTCACTGGCATTGAGTGTTTATTAGGGTGGAGCACGAGAGTATNTACTGTATAACTAAACAATGGAGGATGTACAACTTCACTGGCATTGAGTGTTTATTAGGGTGGAGCACGAGAGTATATAATTTTTTTTTTCTTATTTACAATTGTAATAGGGGGGGGATCGGTGCCTTATACTAATGGTAAAATAAGTGTTATTTTTTAATTAATTCGGTTAACATCTTCTGCCTCCGCACTAGCCTCAAAATTTTAGATTTTATTGAAAAATCTCAGTATTTTTAGTGGCACAATATTCAGCTTAAATTAATGGTAAAAGGGTATAAATTATATGAAATATAAAATTCAGACATTTATTAATAAACTTTAATCGAAAGTACAAAAAAAAA
>NQII01006907.1:8087-106201 GCA_002778355.1 Clitarchus hookeri | reverse complement strand
GCCCCGGTGAAAGGCTGCGAAACCTCATTACGCTCCCCCCGTCGCTTTGGCCGACGTCCTCTGGAATGAAGTCCCGCGTTGTTGGCCCCGCCGAGGGTGCTGCGGCGAAGCCATACAGAGGGCTGCTCGGTGGGGAGCTCTGTCCCACAGGTGTCTCTGTGGGCTCACCATCGGCAGCGTCCCTGCTGACCAGCATTGTGATGTAGGGCGTCACGATGCTGCTGGGTGACCCGTCCAGACCTGCAGTGTTGCTGGTGGTGTTTATGTTCGAGGGCGATGGCAATTCTCCCTCTGGAATGTCTTCCTCCCCCTCCACGTCCCTTGTGGGCGTTGAAACGCCGGGCGTCGTGACGGAGAAGAGGCGCTGGAGAACTCTGCCATCGCTGTCTGGGCTCTGCATCCCGACCTCCCTTGTATCGTCGTTGGTTGTGTTGTTCGGGTGGTGCTCGCCAACCTGCTGATTTGGCGTCGTCAGGTTTGTCGTCCCCACTGCCAATCTGAGGTCGTCGCGGTGGACGGCGGCCCTCCTCCTGCTGTTAAGCCTGATGAGGTAGGTGGTGTACCCCAGCGGCTTTATCACTGTGTGTGGTCCACTCCACTTCTGGGCGAACCCGGCACAGAAATTCTTGGTGCTGTTTGAAATCTGGTGTTTCTTCACATATACCAGTTGGCCAGGTGCCAGCCCTCGTGGAGCTCTCGTGGTGGCAGGCACCCACTCCTTGATGAGGCTCTCCTGGTTGTGACGGGCTGCAGTTAGCTCTGCCTCTCGGCGCTGTCTTCTGGCAGTCCCGTCGTCTGGTTCTTCTGCTGCCTCTGGTTGACGTGTGGCAAACTCCCCAGGCAGCATCAGCTCGCGGCCCTGCAGGACTGCTGCTGGAGTCTGACCTNTTTGATGTTGTGGCAGTGAAGAAGTGCGACAGTTTCTTAATGGAAAAGCGATATACCTATACCGCAGGTTTAAAAAGTGATTTTATTCTCTGAAGAGTTTGGAAATCGAGCCGCGGGCCGTGAATTCTTAGTAGATGAAACGTTAGTGCAGGGCTGGAGGAATTTTTCTCACTTATAAGTCGCACCCCGAGTTTTCAATAACATTTTTTAAATAAAATGTGCAACTTATATGTGATAAAATACGGTACCATTTATCACAGTGAAATCTTTAACTTGAATGCTACTTCCAAAAGTTTATTATGTAAAATTTAACTTTTTCCTTACACCAAATATGTAAATAAATCTTAATACAATAAGTAAACTTTAATTAAATTATATAATAAACCGTTCCGATTAATACTTCAATCTACCTTTTTGTATGTATTACAATATATTGCTAAATTGATTAGCATTTGTTTTAGACATTTGGAGAATTTTATTAAAGTATATGACAGTTAAGATTACATGGCATTGTTTCTCTTCAAAAATAAATGTTGGTAGTTCCCACATGGACACTGTTAATAAAATATTTGACAGTTCCCACAAGGCACTGTTTGTTTACAAAATATTTGAGAGTACCCACATGGCACTGTTTTTGTTTGCAAAACGTTTGACAGGTGTCACATGGCAATGTTTTGATTACATACTGCGGAAGGATACATAATCGGGTCCCTGAAAGTAGATCTTTAGCAGGGCTTCAGAAAATCTTGAAGTTACCGTGAATACATTATAGCTGCTTCTTGAATGATATGATGATGCGATTGCTGAGTGAGGTTGCAGCCTGAGAGGCTGGTACCGAGGTTCTTGTGAAAACGAGAGACTTACCTCGTCCGCTCGCGCCGAAGTGATGTTGCCTACTAGGCTGCGCAATGCATCGGCTCGCACCACCTAAGCACGGCCGACACCTGGCGGTGGAGAGATTAAACAAATGCGACTTTAAAATGCTAATGAGATGTAAACATGATATACCTTATATAAACATAATTAAACACAATTTACATAATAAAACACAATTACCCTTGTACTTACATAATAAAACACCATTATATTAATATTAAATATTAGTATTGACTCGTAGCATCCACTGCATTGCCAACTTAAAAATGTCACATGTCCCTGGCTGGCTATGTATGTGATGACTGTTTTGACACACGATAATTATGGCATACATCAATACTAAATAAATACTAAACACTAATGCACTCGTGCCCACAAGCCTGTCGGTGTGGTGCGTCTGGTGTGGGCACACTGGGACAGTCAGTGGGCAAAAGGACTCGTGAACGCGCGGTTCACGTCAAACGGCCCCTCCTCCGGTGACCACTTGACTGCGCAGTCCCTCAGGTGTCCCTCCACTCTGCTAGGCACAGCATGTAGTGGGTGGTTTCAGTTGGTGGCGGGGCCTCAGCGAATAAGGCCCGCGCCTCTGTGAGCTGACCCCTGCTGCTTCCCCTTCTGCTGCGGTTCCAGGGTGCTGGCGCCTCTTGGCATGCAGGTGTGGGCGGGGGTTGTTCCCTCCACACGTGGTGCATGCCGGACGGAACTGCTTGCGAGGCCGCTTGGAGCAGCAGAGAGGGGTGGTAGACCCCTCCTCCTCTGACTCCTCCTGGTCGCCGCTGCTGCTGCGGTGGGGACGTCGGCGTGATGCGGATGTTGGCGAGGGGGGAGGAGAGGGCCCCGGTGAAAGGCTGCGAAACCTCATTACGCTCCCCCCGTCGCTTTGGCCGACGTCCTCTGGAATGAAGTCCCCCGCTGTTGGTCCCGCCGAGGGTGCTGCGGCGAAGCCATACAGAGGGCTGCCCGGTGGGGAGCTCTGTCCCACAGGTGTCTCTGTCGGCTCGCCATCGGCAGCGTCCCTGCTGACCAGCGTTGTGACGTAGGGCGTCACGATGCTGCTGGGTGACCCCTCCAGACCTGCAGTGTTGCTGGTGGTGTTTATGTTCGCGGGCGATGGCAATTCTCCCTCTGGAACGTCTTCCTCCTCCTCCACGTCCCTTGTGGGCGTTGAAACGCCGGGCGTCGTGACGGAGAAGAGGCGCTGGAGAACTCTGCCATCGCTGTCTGGGCTCTGCATCCCGACCTCCCTTGCGTCGTCGTTGGTTGTGTTGTTCGGGTGGTGCTCGCCAACCTGCTGATCTGGCGTCGTGAGGTTTGTCGTCCCCACTGCCAATCTGAGGTCGTCGCGGTGGACGGCGGCCCTCCTCCTGCTGTTAAGCCTGATGAGGTAGGTGGTGTACCCCAGCGGCTTTATAACTGTGTGGGGTCCACTCCACTTCTGGGCGAACCCGGCACAGAAATTCTTGGTACTGCTAGAAATCTGGTGTTTCTTCACATATACCAGTTGGCCAGGTGCCAGCCGTCGTGGAGCTCTCGTGGTGGCAGGCACCCACTCCTTGATGTAGCTGTCCTGGTTGTGACGGGCTGCAGTTAGCTCTGCCTCCCGGCGCTGTCTTCTGGCAGTCCCGTCCTCTGATTCTTCGGCTGCCCCTGGTTGACGTGCGGCAAACTCCCCAGGCAGCATCAGTTCGCGGCCCTGCAGGACTGCTGCTGGAGTCTGACCTGTGGCCAAGTTTACTCGCCTCCTTATGGTGAATAAGGCCGCGGGTAGGTGTTCGGCCCAGCTGGTGTGGTCGTCACCCACTCTTAATCGTAGCTGCGTCTTGAGGTCTTGGTTGCGCCTCTCGGTGGGGTTTGCCCTCGGATGATATATGGGAGTCGTATGTTGTTTTACCCCCCAACGAGTACACAACTCACGCCAGTATTTCCCAGTGAACTGGGTACCGTTGTCGGTGAGTAGGGTCTGTGGGTACCCCCAGCGAGGGTAAAACTCTGCCTCCAGTGTTCTCGCAATTGTGCGGGCTCGTGCGCTGGAGACTGCGTATGCTTCGGTCCACCTCGAGAAGGAGTCACTCACAACCAGGATGAACCTTTTCCCGGTGGAAGTGCGGGGGTAGGGGCCCATGAGGTCCAGGGACACTGTCTCAAATGGCTCCTTTGGCACCCTAGGCTGTTGTTGTGCCACTCCATCGGTTCTCCTGCTCTTGAAGTGGTTGCAGGGGACGCACTCCCTCACATGTTGGCGTACATCTCTGCTTGCTCCTGGCCAGTGGAAATGTTGGTGGAGGTTTCTGGCCGTCTGTGTTGCACCAGGATGACCGGCCAAATGGCTGTCGTGGGCATGCTTCAGTACTTGCCCTCGCACTGCTACAGGTACATAAATGCACCAGGTTGCATCGGGATGCTGTTGACGGGTTTCCAGGTGTGTGTCGCGGATGCGCCACCACTCCCTATCTCCCTGCATGATGTTCGCCATTTTCTCCTGGGTTTGTGGACATTGTACTTGTGCATCGATCACTAAAGCCTTTAGTTCGTCGAGCCTGGGTTCAGGGTTTGGTGTCGTCTCCATAGCATTGCAGGTGACCTGCTCGTTGCATGCTGCGTGGTTGACAGTAGGGGGTAACAAGTCGTCCCACTCATCCCTGTCGACGGCTACCTCAGTGCCTGGTCTTCTGGACAGTTCATCCGCCAGTTGGTTCTCTGCTCCGGGGACATGTTGCACAACGAAGTCGTATGACTGCAACAACAATGCCCACCGGGCGAGTTTGCTCCTGGCTTCCTTCATGGAATGAAGCCAGAGTAGGCACCTGTTGTCTGTCCGTAGGGTGAAGCGCTGGTACTCGAGGTAAGCCCTATAACGCTTCACCGCCCAAACCACTGCCAAACATTCCCTCTCGTTCACATCGTAACGACCCTCAGTCGGCCCAAACTTGGCGCTACCATACTCAATGATCTGGCGCTCATTGTTGTCGCCCAATTGGAACAGTACGGCGCCGTGGCCCTTCTCACTGGCATCTGTTTGGAGATATAGGTGCCTACTGGGTTCGTGACGTGCTAGGGTTGTGCACTGTCGGAACCTCCTCTTCAGCTCCTGGAAGCAGCTTTCGTGCTCGCTGTTCCACTGGAACTTGNCAGCTTTCGTGCTCGCTGTTCCACTGGAACTTGCGGTTCGGGGACAGCATGTCGGTTAGGGGCGCTGTTATTGTTGCGAAGTCCCTGATGTTTTCCTTCAGCCAGTTCACCAACCTGAAGAACTTCCTGAGCTGCTTGCTGGTTCTGGGTGCCTCATGCTGGTCAATAAGGGAAAGCTGTTCCGGTGTAGGTCTACTGCCGTTTACGTCCACTAGGTGCCCAAGGAATTGGATGCTGGGCTTCCCTATGTGGCACTTCCGGTTCGCACAAGTTAGCTTGTTGATTGCTAGGCGCTCCAGTACCAACGACAGATGTTTGATGTGATCTTCCCAGCTCTCGGACCAGATGATGACATCGTCCAGGTACGCAAGGGTAAAATCCCCTACATATCCGTCGAGCACTTGTACCATCATGGCCTGGAAAGTGGCTGGTGCACACTTTAGCCCGAACGGCATGGCACAGAACTGGAAGCGTCTCCCATCAGGGGCGGTGAATGCTGTTTTGTGGCGATCTTCCGGCTTGATTGGGACTTGCCAGTAGCCGCTGCGCAAGTCCAATGATGTCATCACCTTTGCCTTCCCTAGTGTGTGTAGTGCATCCTTCACACTGATGTATGGTGGGGGTGCGCTCTGAGTTATTAGATTCAGGGGGCGAAAGTCCACACAGAACCGCCACGTTCCGTCTTTCTTGGGCGCTAACGTGATTGCGCTGTTGTACTTGCTGTGTGTGGGCTCGATGACACCTTCGGCTAGCATCTCCCTGATCTGCTCCTTGATGATGGTACACTGGTGGGGTTGGTAACTGCGTGGTCCTGCGAAAAGCGGGCGGTCGTGCTCTAATGGTATGGAGTGCTCTGCAATAGTGGTCCGCCTTAAGGGGTCAGCGTCCGCAAACACGTCCCGTCTTTCTTGGAGGATCTTTTGCACCATTCCCCGGTACTCTTCTGGTACCTCATGGTCCAGTTCGTCCAGCTGGACGCCTGGTGTGAGGCTAGTGGTCCGTGGTTCTAACTCGTAATTGGTGCGCCGTTCCTTCTGTCCAAAATGGATCCTGCAGGCCGCTGGCTCTACGATGGTGTTCTGTTCGGTGAGCCAGGGTATGCCAGAATGGCGTCTTCCCGCAGGTCTGCAGACACTAGGGCTGTAGTGGTCTCTACATCCCTAATTCGGACAGTGATGGTCACTTCTCCGAGGGTCTGCCCTGTATGTTGGTGGGTGGCCAGATGTACAGTGTGCGTTGCCGGCCTTATTGCATCCTCACTCATGAACCCGGTCCTCACGAAATTGTGTGACGCTGCTGTGTCTACTAGTGCAAGACGCTGGATGTTATTGAGGGTGATCGGTATCCGGATCATCCTGTGATTCCCCCTGGTTATCTGCTGTAGCACGATTTGTTGTGGAGTTGGTTTTGTTACAGTTTTGGGTTGACTTGCTTTGTGTGGTGGTTCATGTTTTGGCCTGGGGTGGTGAACGTTTGGCTCGCCTACCCCGCCAGCTAGTTTCCCTCTTGTGTCTTGCTGTCATTGTTTACTTGCTTCCGGTTTCCTAGGTTAGGGTACTCGTTGTGCCAGTGGTACTGCTGACCTTGGCAGTACCGGCATGGAGAAGGGGGCCTTCCCTCCTAACTGGCATGTTTGTACGGGCTGATATGGGGTTAGCAGTCTGTCTCTTCCCCCTGTCCCGCTGTTCAGTCTGGTGCACTTCCCCTTTGCCAAGTCCAGCTGATGGCTGCGAACTCCCCCTCCACGCACTGTGATCTCGGGGTTGTTGTTGTTGTGTACCCTCCCTTCCCCTATGGTACACTTTATTCACTCTGGCCTGATCCAGTAAGGCCATGGACCTCATGAACTGTTCCATTACCGTATGAATGAGTGGGGCTAGGGCTAACTTAAATTCGGGCCTCACCGTTGAGGCAACCACCTCTAAAATGCCTGGGTCCCGCATGTTTGCGTGAAAATGTTTGAGGAGGTTAACCTTCCGCGTTGTGAATGTTGTTAGCGTCTCACACTCCCCCTGCGGTTCCAACACTGCACGGCTCTGAGCCTGTAATGAGTGATACGCTGAGTTAAACTGTCTCAGAAAGGCACTTTGAAAATCGGACCATGGAATGTTGTAGTGATTAATGGCCCGCCACCACGTACGTGCCTCCCCAGATAGCTGTCCTCCAACGCAGTTAGGCCACTCCACCTCACTGACACAGTACCTGGTTAGTCGTCCTGTGATGTCGCTCAGGAACGCCTGCGGGTCCTCCATGAGGTGTCCAGCGAAGGTTGGCAGCGACTGGAAGCGGGCTGGTGTCGTGCCCGTCTCTCCGGCTGGTGCCATCACTGCTGGGGTTGCTCTGGCCTCCTGGTGTTGTAGGGGCAACACGAAGCCAGATGTGGCGAGTGGCGCCAATGGGCTTCCCCATGGCGCTGCTGCTCCCTCCATGCTGGAAGAATTAATGGTGAGTAGAAGAATTAAATCTCTACAGGATTCTTATAATTGGAAATTGAAGAAAATCAAATATGCTGAAAGGAATGGTTTAGTTCGTGTGCCAAAGTTGTGGTATTTTGATTTGATGGAATGTATACATTGTAATGTGAAGCAAGAAAATCCACAAATATCTTTGAACACTGTATTTACCGGTCATGGGATTGCGGATGTCGAAGCTAAGAACATTGCATTTACCGACCATTGAGGACTTGTGGATGACGAAGTTAAGAACATTGCATTTACCAACCATGGAGGAGTTGTGGATGACGAAGTTAAGAACATAACATTTACCGACCATAGAGGAGTTGTGGATGACGAAGCTGTAGGTAACATATGAGAAAAGACTCAGCCTGTGTACACCGCATTTACCAAATATGGAATTGCGGATGACTTAGCCAAGAACATTGCATTTACCGACCATGGAGAAGTTGTGGATGACAAAGTTGTAGGTAATAATTCCGTATTCAAGGCGGCAACTGTGGATTACAGGTATTTTAATGAGAACTTTTTGGACAAAATTGCAATGTATAATACTACTAGGACAATGGAAACCCTCCGGTGGGAAATAGCCCATAAATGTTTTTATAATCTATACAAAATGAACATGTAGCAAATAAATGTAATTAATAGTCTATATAAAATGTAATTAAAATATGTATCATGTTCCATAATCTACAGTATATAAAATGTAATCAAAATATGTATCATATTTTGTATATTTATTTTTATTATTATTGAAATTTAAATAAAAAAACATAAAAACAATGTTTATTTTTTACAGTGTAACTACTGATGTGTTAAGTGAATATGCTTGGTTAAATTGTAACGAAAGTAAATTTGCTGTGAATTACATGATTCCTTCACTAAATTCTTTCGGAAATCTGCCATTTTCAATATCCAACTTTATTTGGTATCTTGCTAGATAAAATTCGTAATTTTCAAACCATTTTTTAAACAATTCATTTACCGTCTTTGTATATGTTTTTATGGAAGTTTGGGGTGTTACTGCATTTAATATCGTATGTATGACTTTGACATAATTGCGTAGATATTTACCATAATGAATCTCATACATTTCAGGCCGAAGCACATTGTTATTTTTTTGGCTTTGTGGTAATTTGGAATATTTTTCTAAGGTCAAGTACTGATCAGCTTGGCAGTCTTTGGGGTCATATAAGAGTACCTTTTTTTTTTTGCGAACAATATAGGAAGATCCGAGACCATCCATATACCTTTGATGTGCTGATGAGTTTTTGAGTCTAACTAAGTTTACACTTTCGTACAATTCTGTCTGGTCTACTAAATAGAGGTAGTTGTAAATGGCAAATAATACATTTTCGAAATTGAGGGATTTTTCCAGTTTATAACGAGCATTTCTGTCCTTCGAGAATAATGCCCTTTCCATTAATTATCTTTATTTTCTTGTTTATAAATTCGACAAACTTGTTGCAATCCAGTTTCAAAATATTTGTAAATTGGTACCCGTCTGTATCTGCGTCACAGACCATTTCTCTATACTCTCGCGGAATTTTGCGAATAACCACATGGATTTTCGCTTCATCGTGTATTATCACTTTTTTATTCGCTTCCAGATTAGAGAAGGTATCGTAGGCATCATGTCGAATGAAATAGACCAATTGCATGAGCTCCTATTCGTTTAAGAGGTTTATCGTTTCTTTGTAATCGCGAATCGCATGCAGTAGTTACAGTATGGGCGAAACTCGACATAAATGCATGAGAAGTTTCCGTGCAAATAACGTTGTTCCTATTCCTACAGGAATACTAACAAATTTGAAAGATGGAGTGCCAAAAAGCTCATAGGTTGAGTTGACCATAATTTTAAGCGAAAGTTGCTTTGCATCTTATACTAAATACTCTAGATTCATGTTTTGAATCCTCTCTTCTGAGACTTCCTTTTTCTGCATTTCAAATTTCAGGGATTTCATTTGTTTTTTTTTACAGTTTGCCTGCAGGCTAGTAAAGATTCTATAAAGTTTATAGAGAATGGAGTTTTTGCATGCGAGACTAAACGAATTAAAATGGGTGTGTCACCAGCCAACAATTTTAGTTCTGTGACGGAACATATCATCTTCCCGATTGGCTGTCCAGAATATGTCACGTCTACATATTCCGAATAATTTTTGTTTTCGTCTTCTGCCACATACAGAGCAATTATATCATTTCTCAGCATTTCGTCGAATACGTCGTAAGATATCGGAGCATTTTCAAACACGAGCCTCAATGCTTTGGCGCAGCAACAGCCTACAGTCGATCTAGAAAGTAGTTTGTTGATTATAATGTTTGGATTGAAACTATTGACATCGTATTGAATGACATTCCAAAACAGACCATGGTTCACAAACACAACAGCGCCGGGGTATTCTATTTTTGTGTGTTTGAACATTGGTTTTGTGTAAATCGGTCTAATATTCATAGCAGAAGTTTTTTCCGCGAGGGATAAACTTTTTAGATTAGGCATAGCCAATAAAAGTGAATCACTGCCCTGGTATTACGGTAACATATCAAAAAAGAATGCGTGATACAAGAATGCATTCGCGATTTGGCGAGAAATGGAGCCCATTGAACTTTCTTTGAAGCCGTAGATAAAGAGATTGGCCAACTGGTTGGTAAAAATCGCCAGATTAAACTTGTTGTAAAGTCCAATTACGGCCACGCAAATCCTTTCATTGTAAATTAAAGCTTGTTCCATACGGTACAAAACAACAGAGTCTGTATTTGTTTCGCCTGTAAGTTGACACCAAATACTGCCGTTTATGTGCTCGGTCCAAATGACTTGCATGTTTGTGTATTGAGCATTCACGACATCGAAGTTGTCTTTGTTGTAGGGCTCGATGTGAAATATATTTTTCATGCATTTATCTCGAAATTCGTCATCTGTAATGATGTCATCGAGAATATAATAAATTCACATGAGCACCGCATTCAAATCAATTTTTCTAAACTTTTGGCTTAGGTAGTTTTTAGATAGGTTCACCAGTGATCATTTCCCACAAGTTAGTGCATTTTTTTTTTCAAAATCATCATAGTATCGAATATAATGGCATCGCTGTGAAAACGAATGAGTGGAAAAGTACCTAAGTTTCCGAAGGTTACAAATGCTTTTATTTCACATTCCATATTGAGAACTCGTAATCTAGTCAGTAGGAATTAAAAATCGTATTCGATAATGTTGTGGCCAAAAAAATAATGTGGGTAGTTTTGGTATCCCGTAAGCATTTTAAGCAAGTAGCCCTGACTATACCAAAAGGGAAAATTAACAATGAGATCCTCTTCATGGGCAAATCCCTGGATCCAGATATATTTCGTGAGCAGGATTTCGTATTTTTTTCTCATTTCTGCATTAAAATTGTCGGGCATGCCATTACAATCTAAGTATGAAATTATACTCACTTCGACATCCAGATACTCACAGTAGAGCACAAACATTAGCAATTTCTCCATTGTGAGTCCCCCCAGTGGTAAATCTTCCAAATTATCCACGCATGTTTCAATGTCGAAACTCACTACAGGAATGTACTTATACATGTGAGTATAGTCATATGCTGGGTCTAGGAGCAAGCACTTAGACTCTGTAATTGTATACACTCAATTTTCACGAAATAAGTTTTCCACTACCAGATTGCCAACTCTCTGTTTCAGTTTGCGAAATTTCAATTTTGCAAGTTGATTTAGTTGGGTGGAAAATTTTTGCAGCAAGCCCTCCGAAGTTACAGCATCAATGTATAACCCCATTTGCAATATGAGATGCACATCTGTTGACTGAATGGTAAAATAATATTTTTTTCCAAAATGATTTTCAAGTAAGAACTTGTACACTGTGTTTAAGTTACTCGTGGTTAGAAATTCAATATTTACCAAATTATATGAAATATATGAAGTTCTTGCCGCACTTTGAGTTAAAATTTCTAGCAATGAGTTCGAATTAGTTTATAGAGAAATTGTTGTGTCGACGATTGAATCGATATATGGTTATTACAACTCAATCAGCGTTCGACATATGCCGTATTTCATGTTTTCTGCAACTATAAAGTATATCGAGAGAGGGTAGGTGAAAATTTCCTCATGCTACTTCATAGTTCTGATATCGATTCCCACCCCATTTATTTGATTGTTGTAGTTGAAAGACCTTAATACAAACATTTTATTTTGTAAATTTAAACACAGGGAAATACATTTTTTTGTTGTATAAGTATCTTTAGTCATGGCTAACAAACTAAGTTTTACAATGACAAGGTACTGGAAATATTCAAAAATATCTACAACGATCCAGAAATGCACACTCTAGGCGAATTTAAACAGTTTTATAAGTCATTTAATCGCAGGCTCTTGGAATGCATTTATAACACAGAAAGCGAAAAATCCTCTGAAGAGGATTTCGAAGAGGAATTTGATACCGAATTTAATAACAATACTTATATTCTGTTAAAGTTCAAATATTTTCGAGCCAAGTTTCTAAATACTACCCTCGAAGATTATCTGTATGCAAAACAGCTTTCATCAACTTGTAATTTTGAAATTAACTCCAAAGATCAACAAGTCCTGCTTCAACAACAGCTGCTATTTCAATAAGACTTTGTAATAGAGCCAGGAACCTTTTTATATACCAGGTTACAAACTAAAACAAATGAATAATTTACTCTTTGGAGTAAAAACGGAATTGACGACCAACATCGATTTTCACTTACATGCAAATACAAAATTATATTCATGACTCATCCCATGGATGTTCCCTGATTTATAATTCTAATCAAACTATAATGGAACACATATATCATTCGATGGGTATGACAAGGAATAAGGAGGTTACTCCTCTGTTTGACGAAATTGAAATTAAACAATTTTTTATGTACGAATGTAATCCCAACTCTATTCGAGGATCGACAAAGTCCCAATGCCATTCAGAGCTTTATCTTTAAAGCAATACTTGGCATCACCATTATGTTTTATTAACTTGATCGACACATTACTCCAATAGGGAGATTACATTTACCACCGATGAAAAGAATATGTAAGTGCAAAAAATTTAACAGAAGTATACTTTGTACCTAACCTGGAAAATTTCAATACTTTTTTTTTCAGACCGACTTTTTTCATTCTAACTGCGGACGAATATGCTGTTAGTTGGAGAAGTGTATTCTTCCTTTTACTTGATATTTATGCGGGAAATATGAAAACCGAATTTACAACTTTTTTAAAAACTAAAACTGCTACATCATGTAGCACAAGGCATTTCGTTAAACACCCCGCACATAATTTGCAAGTGGTTTCCAATGTGTTCACATTACTATAAATTCAGATACAACATGAAAAATAATTACCTTTCCAAATTTGCTAATTATTAATGCGATTTGTAATCCTGTTTTACAAGCACAAATAGACAAAATTGGAGAGCTGGATATGGCTATATTATTTGAACACTCTTGTTATTTTGAAACTAATTTAATATGCACATTTTACACTGTGTTTGGCCATTCCAATAAAATGCATACTTTGTTTTGCTCTCCTGATATGTTTTTAAATTCCATTTGGTTATGTGAGTTTAAGAACTTCATACAAAGTCAAAGAGATAAATAAGATTTTTTTACTCTTTTTGTTAGTCCTGGGTTATTAAAAAACACAGCTTTTAAAAAATATAAATTTATATTTTGTTTATTAAAGTTAATATACCTCAAACTTTTCAAATTTCAAGCCACCTCCAGAACTATATTTTAAAATTGTAAAAGGTATAACTTTAAAAAAGTTTATCGTTCTATCTTCATTAACACAATTTAAACACATTTTTTCGAAAACAACTTTTCCCCCTTTACATTTACTACATTTTTCTTGTTGTGGGAGAGGCTGCTGATGTTAGAGAGGCTGTGGCTGGTGTTAGAGCTGCTCAGTCTGGTGTTGGAGATACTGAGGCTGGTGTTGGAGATGCTGAGGCTGGTGTTGGAGAGGCTGAGACCTGTGTTGGTGAGGCTAAGGCCTCTGTTGGAGAGGCCTCAGCCGGTGTTGGAGAGGCTGAGGCTGGTGTTGGAGCATTGGCTGTTGTTGGAGAGGCTGTGGTTGGTGTTGGTGCTGCTCTAGCTAGTGTTGGAGCTGTTCTAGCTGGTGTAGGAGATTCTCAGGCCAATGTGGAGCTGCTCAGACCAATTTTGAAGTTGCTTAGGCCAATGCTGGAGCTGCTTAGGCCAATGATGGAGCTGCTTACGCCAATGTTGGAGCTGCTTACACAAGTTTTGGAGCTGCTGCTGAGGCCAGTGTTGGAGAGGCTGACCTCGTCCCAATACTAGCAGCGGCCAGAGAGGTTGTTGCTGGCCTGGCTGGGGTAGCAGACACTGACATCATCCAAATTCCAGCAGCAGCCAGAGAGGTTGTTGTTGGCCTGGCTGGGGTAGGAGATGCTGACCTCGTCGCAATCCCAGCATCAGCTGGAGAGGTTGTTGCTGGCCTAGCTGGGGTAGGAGAGGCTGAGGCTGCTGGTAATGCATTTGCTATTAAAAAAATTAATATGCTAAAGTCCATTCTCTTCTTTTCAATAAAAAACTTGCTAAATAATAAAAATTACAAATAAACTTGTTGCAGTCCATTCTCCTATTTTCAATAAAAACATGCAAAATACTAAAAATTAAAATTACCTTTTTTTATTCCCATGCCTCTATACCTATTTTCCTATTAGCTCATTTTATTACTGTGTTTCTAATTGGATTTTTTTATTTCAGTGCTTCTAAATTAATAAATGATTTAACCAATTGGCATTTTTTGCAGTTTTCTGATATTTTTTTACAACTATGTGGCTTCGTTTCCCTAATTTTTTTTAAATTACTAAATTTGATTTTATACTTTTTTATAATAGACTGGCCATTAATATTTTCAATGTTTAACAGTTCATCCAATTCTGCCATGAATTTAGATGCTTTTGTTATAAGTTGTTTAATTTCTTCTTTGTTTTTTCTATTTTCTTGTATTTTTTTCATTTCCATAAAATATTTCACTATGTCGTCTGGTATTACCTTCGTCTTGGTGGTAGTCATAGAGATTTTCATTTTATCACTAAAAAAACTGACCTAGCTGCTTCACTACTGACAATGAAGTTAGGCAGACACTCCACTGCAGACACTGAAGTTTGCTATATCTAGACTGCATTTATACACTGAATTTGCTGGTATTTTTGTTAAACTTATTCTGTATCAATTTGTGAGTTTTTTTATAACATTGTATGAAACTCACAAACTACTGACCATACTTATTCTATATCAATCTTTGATAGCTTTTATAACCTTGTTTGACACTTGCAAACTACTGACCACGCTTATTCTGTATTAATTTGTGATAGTATTTTTTATCACATTGTGTGTAACTCACAAACTGCTGAGCACACTTTTTCTGTATCGATTTGTGATAGTCTTTTTTATAACCCTGTGTGAAACTCAAAAACTGCTGACCACATTTATTCTGTATCAATCTGTGATAGTATTTTTTATAACCTTGTTTGACACTCATAAACTGCTGACCACACTTATTCTGTATCAATCTGTAATAGTATTTTTATAAACTTTTTTGACACTCACAAAATCCTGACCACACTTAACAGTTGTGCACTTTGTACATGAACTTTCGATAAGGCAACTTATTGTTCACACATTCTCTTTCGATAAAGTAATTGATATTTAATCATACATGCACTTAAGTGAGGCAACCTATATTTTTTATTCAATGTAGCCTCATTGTTATCTTGTGGCAGAAATATTTTTTTTTGTGATGCAAATAAGAGGTTCGCCTCACATTCCCCCCTATAGACTTGTATTTTTGTTTTCAAGACTAGTAACAGTATATAATACTGTCATAAGAAGCTTCCAGACATCAACTACTGTCTCACCATCATGATGGATGGGTGTAATTGCTGTAACCAGCAACTACCATGGCAATTGAGACAGGGTACACAGTTGGCCACATTATGAATGGGCCCATGGTCGGCCACATTAATATGGGGCTCAGTATCACCAGCATTATCACCCTCAGTGCCAGGATCATTATCCCCAACATCATCACCTCCCATACCAGGACCATCTTCGCCAGCATCGCCCCCTGTGCCGAAAGTATTATTGAGGCATGAATTTTTTATCGGCGCTGGAGTCACCAGCACAATCACATCCAGTAACAGCAAGGCCGCCTGAGTCACCAGCTCTTTCACACCCAGCAACAACAAGGCCGCCGGAGGGACAAACACTGAACCCAGCAATGTTCCTGCCGGTGCCGTTACCACCTCCAGGTATTATATATTATTTTTAATTTGTATATTATGTCACCCATACAGTGGCAAACATTAGCACTATCAATAAAAATTAATCGTATTTTTTCAAAGTGTTAATTTTATTATCCTAAAATAATATGTATTTATTTGTATCGCAGTTAATATTATTGATCATCAGTGTTGCCTTGTTGGTTTTAATCACCGAAAGGGTTTTAAATACTCCCCCCCCCCCCAACAATGAAAAAATTGCAAACTTTAAAGAGATGTCTGATTCACCAGTGATTCCATCATCTTCAACACTTCAGTTATATCAATCATCTGAATTTGATCCCAGTCATAAAATATATATTTATTTTGGATTTGGAAATAATGTTGTAACCCATCACTCTGTAAATTTTTGTTTTGACTGTGATACAAAATCGATTAACAAATTTAAATGGAAAAAACTTTCCAGAAACTTGTATATAAATTTTAATTTTACCAGTACAAAACATGAGTTGTATTTTACAGTTGATAAAAATATTTCGGTAAAGTTGCTCAATTTATACATAAATGATTACATAATATATTTTATACTAATTAACATCTTTGACGAATCAAAATTTAATTTCAATTCTGCCTTCACAATAGTTCAAAATATTGCCAAACAACGTGCACTAGATATGTCTCAAGATACAGCAATTCCTCTTTTTAGAAGTGCTGAATTCTTTATAAAGGAATTTTTTTTTTAATATTTATACTCTCATGGAAATTCAAAGAGTGAATAACGTATTTACACATTTTTACTATAAAAAATACAATAACTTGGTGTACCTACACTCGACTTTTGGCTATCTAAAAGATTCCTTTGATGACAATGGTATGTTATTTCAGTTTTGTGGCGGCTGTAGAGTTTTACTGAAAACCATAATAATAAAGCCCTCCACCCTTCCATGCGACAAAAGTGATGAGAGGTATGAATAATATAGAGGATGGTATTTCTATTTTATTCGATCACGAATCTGAAATTGGCTTACGAGATAAAATTACAAATAATTTAATTATATCAAAAAAACAAAATCCATTGCGAAAAATATTTAACTTGTAATAAATAATAACTACCTTTCATTTTATCAGTCATAAATTATCATATTAAATGGTCTAAAATCGGCCCGACATGAAAACTTAACTCAGGATTGTTTTATGCAACGATTTCATGCGAATTTTTTTTACAATTTAAGCAAACTTGAAATTGTTAATTATGCCAAAACATTTACAAGTGTCTGAATTAGGTATAACATAAGAACGAATCGTATACATTATAATAGTGCCAGGCATGTAAATTATTATACACTTAAATTCTCAACTAAATGAGAAAAAACATATGGATAAATTAAAAGTGGATATTTCCAGAGTTGATAAATATTTAAAGATGTTAGGCTATGATTAAAAAAATATTTCATCAATTTTATTTGAAATTAAATATTATAAACAACTTGCAAAGAGACTAAATAGTATGAACGAATTAATTGATTCTACATTAAGCAATTTGTACTCTCACGAATTTACGAAAAAATATTTAATCAAAGACGAGTTTACAGATTTGGAATATGATACTTTTTTTAATCAAATCCAAAGAAATAAGCAAACTTCACACGAGTTCGCCAAATTAAAAACCCAAGTGGAAAGTATATAAGTTCAATTAATTTTCCTTCGAGAATTGCGTGAATTGACCAAATAGATGCAAACATTAATCCGGAAAAGTTTTACTCGAAATTGTTAAATAAAATTTACATTAACAATACAAATATTTCGACTGAAGTTAGGCTATATAAAATTTTAACAATGGTTAGTACATGTCTACGAAAATTCCCAATATTCGAACGTATACACTAGCAGAAATTATGAAAAGGGTTAACGATATTACACTACAGGGTATGGTTGAAAAATACCAATAAATTTTGGTTTGCAGAAAATATCAACATTGGAAAAAATAAGAGAATTTCGGCGATTATTTTCATTTTTCCAGACTAAATTCACTGAAAAAAGAAAAGCCTAGAGTGTACAGAAATACTGAAGGGGCATTTATCGTGACTACAATGTCTGGATATTAGTATGCTATGTATTTATCTGCTTTGAGCTAGCCACTACAAACAGGAACTGAGTGAACTGGTTTTAGATTTAAAAAAAAACTTTCAGAGCTCGTGATTGTAACAAGTTGGCGCCTTACCAACAAGGAAGTTGCGCGCAACTTCAGTTCGTGACTTCAGAGTCCTAGTGTTGGTTAGCGATACATTTTAAATAAGCCTGTGGAGGTTTCTGTTGTGCGATGAAGTGTATTTTTTTTAAACCAAGACACAAAATGCTGCATGACGTGAACCGCGTGTTCACGAGCTCCTTTGTGTCCAATCTGACTGCCGCAGTCATGTCCACTACACCAGACACACCACACTGATGGGCTTGTGGGCACGAGTGAGAGTGTTCTTAATTGCAGCAGTATTCATAATAGCATCAGTGTATTCAATCAGGGTATCTAATTTCATCAGTGCCCATAATTGCATCAGGGTATTTATTCAGTGTTATTTAATGCATCAGTGTATATAATTGCATCAGTGTTTATAACTGCAGCAGTGTTCATAATTGCATTAGGGTATTTATTCTGTGTCATTAATTGTATCACTGTATATATTTAATATCATAATTGTCATCATGAAAGACAGTCGACACAGCCACAGCCAAGGACACTTGACATTGTACACTTGGCAATACTGTGGCTGCTACAATGGAAACATTTAGGATTAATATAATCATTTTTATTGTGTATTTGTATAAGGAAAAATTACATTGTCTTAGGTTAATTTAATTAATGTCACTTTCATCTCATAATCATTTTTTAGTGTATATTGTCCTTCTTCGTTTCGCCGCTTGGCGTCGCTGCGCTCAGGTAGTGGAAGTCGGCTGATGCTTCCTCCCAGTTCTCTTCAGCACTTGAACGCATCACAACATGTAAGTATCTCACTCCGCAAAGGACCTCGGTGCCTACATCTTAAGCTGAACTCATATTCACTGCAATAGACTTCACTTCATTACCCGAACCATTTATTGAATTTGTTATAGCGCCGAGGGAAGAGCAACATTACTCTCACCGGAGAGTTTTTAAACGCAATCGCGTTTCACATTATAAAGCCACATGGTCGCCATTCCAGGCCGTTAAGGCCACGTTTTGTACTAAAGTTGTGTGTGTTCATTAAGGAGTCGGAAGGAATAAATAACTCTACAAGCATCGTAAGTGTTTCATTTGTAATTTAATTAAGGCGTGCGAGGCGGCCAACAGCCTCGCCATCATATGTGACGGAGTGTTAACCATATTTCCCTAGGCTGACGACCTAAACGACCCTCATTTCATCAGCTCACCGCAGGATGTGGTGCCAGGAACATATTTCCTACATCATCAGCTCTGGTAACACTATGCATCAAGTTGGCTTTCCCAACTAGGGACGAGAATTTCTCCGAGTCATTGCTTGACAACATTATACAATATATATTCTTTTGAAATTGTTTCTATAAATTGGTATTGCCCTTCAATTGATCAATGATCACCTCCATTATAGATTCATGCTCGCGAATTATTGAAAAAAAGTTTCCATGAGTGAATAACTTTTTTAATTAACCTTGAGAATATGTTCAAACACCGATCTTACTAAAGCAATGCATTGTGATGTCTTGATTTGTTTTTGCACTCATTGTTCGAAGACCGAAAGCTAGGAAATGACCTTTTATAATTGCCAATTTTTTGAGACCGACTTCAGTATCACATAAAACGAATGGGAACATTAGTTGATTTAAATTGTCAAATGGTAGTTTTTCGTTGACTGCTTCGATTAATAATGGTAAATAAATTATATTTTTATCGAATAGATTCGTACATAAACTACGTACCTGTTCGGCAGTAATTAATTATTTAGGCCAGGGACCAAATAGTTATCTATAAATGCCATTACAGAGATGATAAAATAATTTGTGCAGGTTTAGTGTAGATATTACATGGTCGTTGTGCCTTAGAGGTAAAATGTAAAAATCGAATGTTTTATCGGGTTTGATGATGTTTTTCAGGAATTTGATCAACAAATCACAAAGAATATCTTCAGAATTTGGTGTAATTTGAGTTTCGGGACTCACATTTAAAGCATATGTTTTTGTATTAATACATGTGTGTTGTCGGCAAGCGCAAATGCAAGACAGACCCCCATAATAGGTACAAACAGAATGTGCAAAAGTGAGGTTACTTGGTCGAATTCCATTTCATAAAATCGAAAAATTACTTTAATCAAGGAAACCATATTTAATTGATTAGTCTTTTCTACGAGTTTGAAAACCGCTTGTGTAAATTTCTCGATAATTTTTAGCAATTTATTAGCAAAAAAATTGCTAAAATTAGGTTTTGTTGGCTGATCATTGCTAAATGTAGCCTATCCATTTTGTTAAAATTAAAAAAATCGTAGTAATAACTTTTTGTAGAACAATGTAAATCTTGATTTATAGATAAATTGGAATCGATTTTGAGTTTCGGGTTCAGTTTCAATAGAGCTTCATAGTTAATTATACAATCTAATAGAAATAAGTTGATTTTGACAATTTTGATAAATGTTTTTACATTGTATGTAAAAATTATATTAACATTTGAAAGTTTATATTCTTGAATATATGAAAGTTTAATATATTCATCACTCAATTTATCAATTTTGTTAGTCTCTGAACTTGAAAATACAGGTTCCTTAAATGTGTAAAATTTATAAAAAATAATTTAAACAGACATTTATGGTGGGGTTCATTTTTTTTATGAGTTGCAACAAATTATTTGATCTTGTATATATTATTTACAAAGTTGCCTTATTCATTTTCAGGATGAAAGCCCCAGTTCCTTTTTTTGTGTAATAAACTCGATAATATTATTTTTGATAAATTTACTATTTTGACGTGAACTGTGTGTTCACGAGCTCCTTTGTGCCCACTCTGACTGCCGTAGTACTGTCCACTACACCAGACACACTACACCAGACACACCACACCGATGGGCTTGTGGGCATGAGTGAGAGTGTGCATTATAGCATCAGGGTAATTGCATCAGTGTTTATAGTTTATTCAGTGTTATTAATAGCATCAGTGTATTGCATCAGGGTATTTATTCAGTGTTATTTACTCAGTGTATATAAATCACAGCATAATTGTCATCATGGAAGATAGTCGACACAGTCACCGCCAGGGACATTTGACATTGTACTCTTGGCAATACTGTGGCTGGTACAATGGAAACATTTAGGATTAATATAATCATTTTTATTGTGTATTTGTATAAGGAAAAATTATAATGTCTTAGGTTAATTTAATTCATATCACTTTCATCTCATAATTATTTTTTAGTGTATATTGTGCTTCATCGTTTCGCCGCTTGTCATCGGCTGCGCTCAGGTAGCGGAAGCCGGCATAGGCTTCCTCTCAGTTCTCTTCAGCACTTGGACACATCAAGACATGTAAGTCTCTCGCTCCTCAAAGGCCCTCAGTGACGGCATCTTAAGCTGAACTCATATTCACTGCCATAGACTTCACTTCATGAACCGGACCATATGTTTTATTTTGTTATTGCGCTGAGGGGAGAGCAACGTTACTCTCACCAGAGAGTTTTTAAATGCAGTCGTGTTTCACATTATAAAGACACATGGTCGCTCGGAGTTCCGAGCTGTTAAGGCCACATGATTTGTATTAAAGTTGTGTGTGTTCATTAAGGAGTTGCAAGGAATAAATAACTCCACAAGAATCGCAAGTGTTTCATTTGTAATTTAATTAAGGTGTGCGAGGCGGCATACAGCCTCGCCATCATACGTGATGGAGTGATGACCAGAGTCCCCTAGGCTGTCGACCGAAACGAACCTCATTTCATCAGCTCACCGCAGAGCTGTGGCACCGGGCACATATTTCATACATCATCAGCTTTGGTAATACCATTCATCAGCTTGGCTTTCCCAACTAGCGACGGGAATTTCTGCGATCCAGTGCTTGACCACATCAGTTTAATAAAATGTTATGGATAAGTGGATAATAGTAGTTTATTTGAATAGTATATTTAGTTTTTAGGGAGATATTTAAAAACGAATCTCGTATAGAAACCTATCCATCACCATAATCGAATACATTTAATCGGAAACATGAATTAACCTTATCCGAGGTATTTCTCTCGCGAAGGACCAGCTATTTTACATCTACTGGTAGTCAATTATTAGGCACACAATTTATTTTTAAAACAATGGTTGTAAAGTAGTATGGATTTGTGACGACAATATAACAACCAAATAAACCCCATTTAGTACCATTAGATAATCTTTCAACCATCCAAACATACTTATCTACAGTTGCGGACGACTCGTGAATTAGCAACATAGTTGTAAAAAATTCAAATGGTAAGCGTAATAAAAATTGTTTTCTAAATTGTTTATAAAGTTTTTGCAATTGTTCTTTTGAAAAGAAATTGTATTTGGATTTAGCCAAGATATCATCTACTAATAATGGTAAAAGAGAATCGTCAAACACATTTCTAAAATTTTGCAAACCATACAATGGGGCTCTTATAACAAAAAAAAACAAATTTTGCATATTTATAAAAATCTGCCTCGTCGCAAATACCCTATAAATTGAACCATTGAACCACCTAAAAAGTGTCCGATTATTAAAATTTTCAATGGAAATGAGTATTTTGACAAAAACATTCCCGTCGAACTTTTTATGAAATATGCAGACTGAAATAAATCTTTACGCCAATCATAAGCAATTCCTTTAATTTTTGGCATTTGGAACATTTAGATGCAAATGAGAAATTAAACTCGAATATATAGATTTTCCACACACAGAATATAACACTTGACCAGGTCGCAAAGCATCATCATATAATAATTGCTGAAAATCTTTGTTCGAAAGCAAATAGTTTGTTTGGGGAAATTGTGATTTTGAATTTCTTATTCGAAACTAACGAAGATCCATATAATCCAGGCACTATAAATATGATTTTATTAGACATATTTAAAACACAAATACAAGTAAAGAGATTGATACAAAAAATATTACATGGGTACTTACTTGTACACGTTTCATCATCAAATAATAATGTCCAGCATCAGTTATGCTGTTCATGGTAATAAATCAAAAACTAAACTCTTGGAAAGTCTAAAAAATGCCGGTAGGGGAACTGCTGACATTGATGTCACATTTTTTAGGAGAAAGGTGTGGGTGTAGAAGAAGGAATTAAGTCGTGAGCCAATTAGGAATATATATCTTAAAAAAATAAAAAAGGAGGGGGTGGCCAATCAGTAACTTGCTCTTTCCCCACCTACCCACCATCCGTCCATAGAAATACACCTTCCCGAGGTAATATAAGACCATTCGAAACTACTTACATCAATGTTCCGTATTGTGTACTCTTATGGTAAAACTGCAAGTGCAGTATCTAGTATTCATTCAAAATGTTTCCTTTACAAGTCAGTGTTCTATTGCATATATCGCCGGGTTCCGTTTGACATATCCAAGTTCAAGTCAATTGTTATGTTCAACGTATTCAAGTATAATTTTTCTTTAAAATTAAACATTTTCAATCAGAAAACGTACAATGGTGTGTGCAGAGTTTAAAATCACAATGTTGAACTTTCGGAATATGATTTATTTTTCGCCGGACGTAAATACATTTCTCATCAAGCACAACATCCTCAAGCCGTCGATATGATGTGGACGATGCAGTGAAGGTGAAGCCCGGCTGGTGGACAATCAAGGTTTGTTTTACTGATGTCGACAGCGCACAGAGAATGGCCTGAAATGTAATTTTAAAGTGTCAGCGAGACAAGGCAGATTCGTGGGAGATTCGAATTTGTCGCCGGGCAAGACACCGAGTTGTGTTTATTGTGGTGCCCGATTAAGTATCCCCGGCAGCAGACTATAATAGACGAACTTCAGTGCTCGGGCAAGGCAGTCGTTGCCTGGTCGAATTTCTGCCGCCAAGTGTGCATAGACTCGGTGTTAACTTACAGTAAACGAATCGGTGGGCCTGACAAAATAGTCGAGATAGAAGAATCAAAATTGGGTAAGCGCAAAAACCGCAAGGTACGTAAAGTTCTTGGTCAGTGGGTGTTCGGCGGTGTGGAGAGAGGTGATCCTACAAAGTTCTTCCTGGTGCTGGTAGAAAAGAGGAATGCTGCGACATTAGTGAAATGCATTTGTGACTGGATAGTGAAAGGATGGTGACGTTACAGCAACTTGGACATACACGGCTATCTTCACATGCAAATAAATCACCGGAGGTAGTTTGTGTGCATTGAAAAGAGTGGATTCGTAAATGCCCAAAACAAATCAAATTTGAGGCAGGGCGAGACTTTAAGAGTGCACACGCAAAACATCGAACGAAGTTGGTGTTCAGTTAGGTACAGCATCTCGTGTTTTGGTAGACGAAAAAAGTAGTGGGCCTGCTACTTGGCAGAATACATTTGAAAAAAAAAACCACCAGTATGGGCAACGACTTCTTTCTTTACTGATCAATGCAGATGCCATGCACGAGGGGCCTCGGCAGGAAGGAGACAACCTCGGCGAAGGCAGTTCTCTTTTCGATAGGTAAATAACTGTTTGCATTTGTAGAAAAAAATTAACAGATAAACGAAAAGTACTTTATTATTTTCATTTTCAGATACAGGCAATGGCGAGTGAGCAAAAAGTGTGCCTGAGTAGCTGTTTGTGTCAATTTAAAGTGAGAATGGCAGTAGTTGGTTTTCATGTTTAAAATGAAAGTTACATGTAATTTGCATCAGTTTAAAGTGTGCCCAAGTAGTGGTTTGTCTCAATTTAAAGTGTTGAATGGCTTGTTATTTGCATCAGTTTATGACATTTGACCTTGTGTTTGGTAGCAAGAGGGAGTACCAAAATGGACCTCCCTTGCCGATATATATATATATCTTCTCTATAACAACATGAAAGAGCCATCTCACAACATGTGATAACTAATTGTTTAGAGTTTAAAGTGACTTGATATTTGCATCAGTTTAAAGTGCTTGAATGACTTGCTGTTTGGTAGTAAGAGGGAGTACCGAAACGGACCTCCCTTGCTGATATATTTCTTCTCTATATAAACACGAAAGAGCCTTGTTCAAAAAACCAAGTATAAATGAATTAGTTGGTTTAGTCTTAATGTTTGAAAGTGTTTGAATTTAGGATCGAATAAGTAATAGGACATTTTTAGCAACAAGTCACTCTCCGCACTGGGATAGGCCCCGAGAAACTAATGGGAAAAAATTACCAATTTCCAGGAAACATTTTTAAAGTGTTGAATGGCTTGTTATTTGCATCAGTTTATGACCTTTGACCTTTTGTTTGGCAGTAAGAGGGAGTACCAAAACGGACCTCCCTTGCCGAGATATATCTTCTCTATAACAACATGAAAGCGCCATTTCACAACTCATGTTTACTAACTGTTTAGAGTTTAAGGTGGCTTATTTTTATATGCATAAATAATACACACGTGAAGGCTTTAAAGTTTCCATAAATTACTCACTTTCTTGATAATTTTTTTTAAAATCTAAGGTAGTTGTTATTCTGGATACACAAGAGGAAATATTAAGCAATAAGTCACTTCTTACTAGGATATGCCCCGGGAAACATATGGGATTAGTTACTGATTGCTTGGTTTTGGTTTGTTTATGTCATGGAAAACAATTTGATGTCTATCGAAAAAATTTCTAGAGGTAATTGGATACATGGGTCGGAACAAATGAGGTTCGATACTAATATCCACCTTTCAATTAGGATATGCAAACTAAACCCTTTTCGATGCTATTCGTTTTTCACATGGATACATAAAGATAAACTTTTGGTAAGAATCCCGCAATTACAGGTAGGTTGGATATGCAAGGCGAAATTTTACAATTTTTAAAATAATTTTTTGTTTTCAAGTGGATATGAAATAGGCGACTTTTTATGTGGGTATTGGATACGTAATGTAGTGTTTTTTGAATAATTTGGATATGCAATACGGAATAATCACCAATGAAACTCATGCATTGATGCGGCTGTAAAGATCTTGTAACAAATTATCTCACTGGCTACTGTAGTTCGAGCAGTGGGTATGAAATTATCTGGCCATAAGAGCTCCACCCCCTTGTGTTTGGTCTATTAAATTTCACCTGTCGTTATGGGTGCAAGTGCAGCGCAGATTTATTTGTGTTTTACTGTGCCGGTGCAAATGCTATTTAGTCATATTTAATCAACCCACTGGCATGCTGGTATATGTGAGGGCTCACCAGCTGTCAACATCAGCAAAAAACTTTTGTGCAGGCCTCGCGCCCATGTGGGCAGGTCTCATAAAATATTGAGCCGATTGGGAAAGACACCATATCAGTTCCATGTGAGAAGTAGACATTGCATCCCAGTACACAAAGACATTCTGTGCAGTTCTGCAACCTACTCCAGTGCTTCGACTGTGAACATTCCCGAGGCACCACTCAGCACACAAATACCACTACAAACACCACCACAACATTCAGTAAACGACTCAGATGCCTCGGTGCCTGTATCCGCGACTGGCTGGAGGCTTCGATGCCTGCTACAGGGTGCGAAGCCCCGCATCCAGATGCCCCCAGGGTGTGCAATAATCAGCTCATCTGCAGGCACGCCTTTTGCCCCTGCTGCCGACATTCAACAGACAGCTGCGCCAACACAAGTGATGCCTAGCAACATGATGCCTTGCACTGTGATGTCCAGCACCTGGATGGCCTGCATCATGACAACTGTCCATGACGATGATTCCCAAGGTATGCTACCAGGTCCTCTTGCCTGGGACACGAGCCTGCCAGTGCCACACCTGCCTAGCGATGCTGTAACACCATCGGGATGCCCAGCATCCATCTCAGCGAATGAGGCCTTTACCAAGACAGCAGTGTCTTTATCCATGCAGCAAGATGGGGATGCCCAATCACACACCCAGCACCTTGTGCAGCTGTGACACATACCTCACTCCAAATCCAGCAGCAGTTATGAGACCAAGGCAGATAATGACTCATCGCCTCTCCACTCCTCCAAGCATCGCAGTCGCATACGACGTGACATACAACGTGATATCGCATATGATGCATCCCCCAGCAGCCGCTTCGGCACCATTTCAGCAAAACACTCATCCCATCTCACTGTCTCTGCTTCGCACCCGAGGCCCTTAACACCTGCGACCTCAGCGAGGGCCACATCGACCACCCTCCGCTGCCACTAGCCGAGCAGTGGGGAGCAACAGGCTGTGGCACACAAATGGCCTCTTGTGGGAGGGGGGGAGTATGATGCATACTGCATCCCTCCTCCCTTAGCCCAGTTGTCTCACACCCACTGCACAGCTAGAACATGTCCTCTTCTGGGGACTCACCATATACCCCGAATGTGGGCGGCCGCCAATCCAACTCCAGAGCTAGCGTGGTGTGCTGGAAGTACACCTCCCCACCATACTCCTGTGGTTCCATCGGAGTCAAGTGGCCATCCTGCCTTCATGTCCTTAAGAGGGAACTTGAGGGCATGAAAATTCGGGCTGGCTGACTACGTCCAGAAGAGTCCCCAATTGTAACACCGCTGGGGAAATGAGTGCATTCGGGGAGGGGGCACAACAGTTCCCATAATCCAGCTATCCCTTGTGTGCCACCTTCATTTAGGTTTTTCACCTCCATGTATGTGTTATGTGCAAAGTGCGAGTGTGTATACTGTGCAGAGGAAAATCTGGTATAATGCACCACTGCCCAATAGTGCCAAATAGTAGGTAGAAATAAGTTAGCTTCGTTTTAACTGCCATCGACCATGGCTACCCAACACCCCTGCTCAGGAGAAGTGGAGTCGGTTGCGACGAGTTGCCACTCCCAAATTCTGTATATGTATGGGATAATATTTTCCCAAAATGCCCTTTTAATTATTATAGTGTTCAAGCAACAGACTTGGAGAGAAAACTCCAGTTGAAGTATTAAATTCATTACTAACCAAGTCCCATGGCAGCTTGTATTTTTGATCAGTGTTATTTGTTTATATACTTCTTGGAAAAGGGTTTTGTGTGTCTAACTGCTTTGTCTTTTTAAAATGGCTTCCAATTTATTACACATGTGGCACGAACCTGGCTTGTCCTCCAAGTGGGTCCATGCCATTATGTTTAATCTGGCTTTGTGTGTGGTGGGGGTGGATGCATATCCACACTATTCCTGGACCTACAACTTCTTATCATATAACCAGTTAATTTGCAATAGCCTTTCATACTTTTAATAGGAATTTAACATTTTATTATTTTCTCTTCATCCGGTAACAGTTCCACCCAATCGTGCCGACTGTCACACCTGGGACTTAGCCACACGTAATTACCATTGTGTGAAGTCATTTGCCTTGATTTGGTTTTGCTCAGGCTGGTGGTATGCCAGAACTGTCACTCATTGTAAGTGCCTCAGATACTGGTTTTGTTCATCATGAGTAAAACTATGGTAATCTACCATCAGTGTTTTTACTGCATATCTCTTCTAGCCGCTTCACGATTGTATTAACTGCCTTCTGTGTAAAACCTGATAATGTAAGTTATTGTATATGTAACATCATGATGGGGTACAGTGTTATATGATGTGTGAGATAGCCTGTCAAACAATCTCGCCATGCTTTATTGGCATTCTGAGAGAGCCAAAATTCGGTTTAGTTATGCATCATTGGATTACTAAAGCAATTTCTCCACCTGCATCGCAATGGGAAATTCAAGCAGCTGCCACTTGGGCTGATGGCTTACTTGCTCCCTACTCTTATGTTCTTCAGTAGCTTGTTCCCATTTGCAATGACCTTTAATGTAGCCGAAAACCTACAAGACTAAAGTCAGATCACCTTCTCCCTGCTCCTGACGACACAATATCCCATACATCATCGAGGTTGGTATGAGAGATGTGGTTGGCATGCTTTATGCTGTGCGTACAGTACCTTTTGCTCCACGCTATTAACACATACCTTCATTTTATAGAATTTTTAATCTTAATTCACCATTGGCTGCAAACAGGCCCGTGATTACAGCAACTATCGAAGGCGAATTTTTTTAATCTTCACTCCCCATTCATTACCAGAAATAACATATATCTCGTTACCATAAAACATTTAGCTGAAGAAAATGCAAATTCTCTTCCCCATGCATACATAACTCTTAACTCTCCTCTGTAAACCACATATCCAGCATTACAGAGAATTTTTTTTAACCTGGTTACAAAAATTATGCTGATTCAAAAAATGAAAAAAGGCATCGTACTCCCAATTTGAGTTCTCGCCATTCTGCCAATCAAATTCGAGGAGGCCAGACACCCTTACAATATGATTACCCCATACAGATACCATGTAGACACAGGGCCGATCCCCCAAGATGCAAAATTCATTTTAAATATTAGTCATGCTTGCGTAGTGGCTTGTGTTCTTGCCTCATACTAAGGCAAACCGAGTCGGATTCTTGGAGGTGTAACCCTTAATTTTCGCATGTGGAAGTGTTGGGTTCTCTTGGGGTACTCCTGTATCCATCCCTGCATTTCATCAACCCACTTCAACTTAATCAACACCAACGATTTCAGCTGTATAGCGCCACCCAAATCTCTTTCAATTCGACAATCCAATCACTTGTCCACTTCGAAAATACTTTGGTATGCTAACCGTGATATTTAAAAAATCGAACAATATCACCATCAACAACATGAGGATTAACCAAAGTGCGAAAAATGATTTCCCTAGTTTCTTGTTAACATTCCGCACTTTCGCATCACTCAGTTAAGTGAAATGGTCGGAGTAAGGAGTGAAATAAGTGGGAAAAAACACAGGAAAGAAAGGCAAGGCCCTCGTATCAGCAAAGGAGCTGCAGAATCACGGTGGTTATAGTGCTTGCCTCACAATTATGTTATCCATGTTCGATCATCGTTGGTGATTTTCACACTTGGGAACCATGCCAGACGATTATACTGGCTGGCAGATTTTCTGAAGGAACTCACTTTTGCTCCTAGCTCTTATATTCTTGCAATGCTGCAGTCATCTAATCTCACCAAACTTATTCCTCCAACTGGTTGGGAGTGTCAGACATTTTCCTCGGATAGGACAGCTGGCTCCTATTGGACACCAGCCTCCCCTCATCACATCCACAAAGACTTTCCTAAGCGAGAACTGCAAAGAAGATTTTCGTTTTCTTGAGTCAGCTGCTGGAAATGCAACAAAAATGAACCAGTATATCCAGTGGAATAATCATGAAGCTAGGAATTGGTTCGTCGAGAATCAGTATGGTCATCACTTAGAATGGAGGAGTGACCATCCTATGAAAATTTTTTAATGTTTAATTCGTCGAGAAAATAGAGTTCCGAGTCGAACCGAAGACAGTAAGCCCACAGCCACACAGCCACCCTATTTAAAATATGATGTGCTCAACTCACGATCTAAAGTCTACACTACTTGATGGGCTGTTGTGTGCTCAAGAGTGGGTAGCAGGTATTGAGAATTTGTGGTGACAGGTTTAAGAATTTTTGTTTGAGTGGAATTTAAATTATAAGGATGCCAGCTCGTTTGAGCAGAGACTCTTCTCTAGGGGCGGGTCATTCTCCTGCTTTGCTTCTCCTGGACTCACCCTGTGCCAACGATGACATCGTATTGTTTAAGGATTAATCCTGTCTGCCTACCTGTTGAGGATGTAGGCCCCTTCATACACCACTAATTTCCGGGTGCGATTGTTATGGCCATCTCACACGCCGATAGAACTTACATGCCCAACAATCACATCACTTATGGGGTGGAGTAGTTGAGTGGGTAGAGGACCCAAAATTATATGGCTGTGAAGTGGCCGGCAGAAAATTAAAACATAATTTTTAAGGTAGACTTTAATTACTGCGACGAAGTCTCCCGAGAGGCAGTTACATTAGCCCAATGACTACAGCGCATTGGCAACCAGTACAGAATAAAGTGGCACGAGGCCGATAAGATAACTAATATACCTGACACAATCCCAGTGTTTTTTGAGTTGGTGGAAATTGGAGGTGGTGCTGCATCTGGGTGAAAAGAGTTACATTATCGTTCCATATAAGATAAATTACTATTGAAGCTACATGAGGATTGGTACAAAACAGTGAAGGTCCAGAGCCACGTGACAGGTGACCACACCCGGGGATCGATATTTACCAACTCAAGAAAATGGCGGAGCCCCGCCAAGAGCTCAACCCAAAAGTGCGGGAAAGACACAAGAAAATACAAAATACTAATAATATAAGAAAAAACACTGACATAACATAACCCTTAATTACACTACATATGAACACATGCCATTTGATTTAAAGAAATCAAATTATAGGAAACATAAAAATTTATTATCATTAAATTTATTGTGCAATGTGTTTTGAAAATACTTCGGAACTGTCTTTCTCAGTCAGTTACTTTATCCATTTGATTTGAAACATAATTAACACTCTGTAAAAGAAAATAATTATAATAAATTGCACTCCCAAATTTGAGTATTGTAGGGTGGTATTGAGTGGCTTGAACTGGACGAGTCCTTTTTCACCCCAGGAGGAGTGTGGGTAACAATGCCTGAAGAACTGTACAACAATAAAAACTTTATTTTAAGAATCTGTCAGTAGTAATGAAAATTGGTTGCACTCTCGTAAAAATATGCCTAGATTAGTGCCACACTCACACTGCCCGCACCTGCACACATGGGGACGTATAATGTGTAGAGGGGGCGCACGAAGGGGATTGCTGGAACCATGGAGATGTTGTGGCCACCTTGCTGCATTCATTTCCCAGTGGCAACATTATTGGGAGGATGGGGGAGGTATGTGGTGGTTATTATGCAATAAAAAGGGGCCTCTTGAGGACATTAACATGGGATGGTCATCTGACACTATCAGTACCGCGAACATTGTGCAGGCGGGTGCACTCCTCACACACCACACCAAGGCAGGAGTCATGGAATTGTAACCGCCATTTTCGGGGCGACTCCCCTCAGTAGAGCGTACTTTATAGCTGCGCATTTATTGAGGGACGAACGGGCTAAGCGAGATGGACACCACACACATCATACGCCCCCCCCCTTCTGGAGGTCATTCGTCTGCTGTAGCTCGATGAATCTGCTGCGCAGCTAGTGGCACCAGGTATGTGGATGTAGCCCTCGCCGAGACTGCAGGTGGTATGGGCCTAGTGTGCAGAGTGCATCTAGATAGGTGGGGTAGCTGCCCCTCTGACTTGCTGCTGACATGGCTGCTGTGAAGGTCGAGTTATTCCTGCATGCCTTGCAAAATGCACACATTGGACGGTGGAGATGCTTGGAGTGCTGGAGGGGCGTGGTGCCACCGTCCAACTCGGTCTCGTCGCTGCTGCTGGATGTCGATTGAGGCCTGCGGTGCAGTCGCACGAGGCTCTGGGCGGGTGTCTCGGTGTCTCTAACACCCACCACTGGCTCAGTGAAGGCCTCACTGGCTGAAGTGGACGCCCAATTATCCTGGTTGTGTTGCGGTGCCACTGGACAGGGAAGGCGCCAGCGGGATCATAGCCCTGGCAGACATTCCTGGTAACAGGCCTTGTGCTGCGTCATCGATGTCTGGCACTGTGATACAGGTGGTCACGACGCGAAGCATGACATCGCGACACTGGGCATCGTTGTAACTGGTGCAGCTGGATGTTGATTGTCAGCAATGGGGACACGAGAGGTGTTTGTCGATGGTCTGTATGATGCAGGCCCCAAGGGCGTCGGGACGCAGGCTTTTGCAGGCTGGAACAGGCATCGAAGGTTGCCATCGCTCGTGGGTTCAGGCGCGAGATTTTTGAGCCTCTTGCAGGTTCAGACAGCAGTGCATCTGATGCGCCATCGCTGAGTGGTGCTACTGGGGTGTCCGATGCAATAAGGCTCGCATGGACGTCTGCACTGTGTAGGACATTGCGATGCACAGGCACCCGACGTGGTCTTTTTATGTTGACTCGATAAGTGGTTTTCCCCAGTCTGCTGATGACATTGTGTGGCCCGCTCCATTTTGGGGCAAGAGCCACACAGAAGTTCTTGGCAGCCACAGACAGCTGGTGGGCTCGCACATATACCAGCTGGCCTGGTTGGAGTGCAGTAAGTGGGTGAGTGGTGGCAGGGCACAGTTTCGCAAAGTAATTCTTCTGCTGCTCTCACACCTGCAGTAATGCTCACTCTCAGCGGCACTTGCGGGTTTCACTGCTCTCGGGGTCGCTAGCCCAACCTTGGTGCACGTGAGCAATCTCCCCGGGAAGTGGAATGTGATTGCCTACAGTTCAGTTGGTATTTTCCCTGTTGTTAGGTTAATGCTGGTGCATAGCATGAACAAAACTGCTGATAGATGTTCAGCCCAAGATGCGTTATTGTCACCCATGTGCAGCCACAGTTGTATCTTCAGCTCTGGATTGCTGCGATCTGCTGGATTTGCACATGGATGATAAACAGTGGTTGTGTTATGCAGCTTTCCCCACCTAGTACAGCCATTGCACCATTTACCACTGGTGAACTGTGCTCCATTGTCTGACAACAATATGTGTGGGTATCCCAAATGTGCAAAAAAAAAATTTCCCACCTGTTTAGCAACACATTTTGCATGTGCACTAGAAATGGGGTAGGCTTCTACCCATCTGGAGAAGAGATCTGCCACAACAAGAATAAATCTTTTTCCTGTAGTGGACATGGATATGGACCTATCAAATCCAAAGCTATAGTCTCAAATGAATCTGTGGTCAAGCGTGGCACTTGTTGTTGGGCACTGTCAGTACAGTGGCTTTTCAGAAAGTTGCATGCAACATAAACGCGAACATACTGGTGCATCTCCCGAGAAATGCCTGGCTAGTCTAAATGTAATTGGGCATAATGCTGCATTTGCAGTGATACTGGGCGACCGGCTGCCTCTGTGTCATGCACGGACGGTTGCATAACTCCCCTCACAGTGAGTGGAACTTAGGTAGTCCAGTGCTCGCTATTATTGGTGGCAGATGTTTCCAAACATCCATATAATACACACCATCGCTTGTTTTTTTTGTTGTGCACTCTTTCGTCAGATTTTGTGTTACTGGCCAAGTTTGTTGTGTCTGATTTATGCGAGCATAGATGTTCGTAAATTTTGGGCTCGGGGAAGTGGCTGTCAGCTGTGCACATGTAACTGTGTTGTTGCTAGTGTTTGATAAACCTGCCAGAGAGGAAGGTGAGGAGAATTACTTCCCACTCTTCCTCGTCTCGCACAACTGTGTCACCCGGTGATCTTGAGAGCATGTCGGTTAGCTAATTTTCTGCTCCTAGTACATGTTACACTTCAAAATCAAATGATTGCACAGACAAAGCCCAGTGTGCCGGGCTTCATTCGTATTATGTAACCAGACAAGGCATTTGTTATCTGCCAATAAAGTGAAATGCTGACACTACACAAACTGCATGTGTCGTTTTATCGACCAGACCACAGCTAGGCATTCTCTTTCATTTCCATAATAACGATGTTCTTTGGTACTGAACTCGACACTACTATAGTCTATGATTCGTTTACTGCTGCTGTCACTCAGATGGTACAGGATGATGCCTAGCCCACGTTCACTCACGTCTGTTAGTAAATACAAGTGATGGCATGGGTCGTGTTGTGACAGTGAAGACCAGTTGTGGAAGCTTGTTTTTATTTGGGTGAAACTCTTGGAATGTTCCTCAGTCGACTTGAATTTTTGAGAAGGTGACAATAAATTGCTCAATGGGGCATTGTCATTGAAAATTTTTGGATGTACTCACAAAGCCAGATAATTAGGCCGAAAATTTTACATAACTGTATAGATGGGGTTGGTTGTAGGTAATCGTAAATTACAGTCATCTGCTCTTGATAGGAGCAGTTACCGCTCTCGTCTACAAGATGCCCCAAAAACTTATACATGCTTTCCCAAGGTGATATTCCTTATTTGAGCAAGTGAGATTGTTTATCGCAAGGCTTTCAAGAACAATTGATAGATGTCGCACGGGGTATTCCCATGGCTAGAACCATGGGCGCTGGAAGCAGGGTGCAAGGGGGTGAACTTGCACCCCCCTGTCAGGAAAGAAATTAAATAGAAAAAATTAAATTTTTTTTATTAAGTTACTGTTTGAATAAAAACTGAAGGCGTCTATGTTGCCGTCCAAATTTGTTCAGCACCTTGTCAATACATTCAGTATCCTCCTCTACTCTTTTCCTATGAACACTGAGCATGCACAGGCCGCTTAGCCTCGCGTCTCCCATCGTTGAGCGATTCCACGTCTTGACACGTCGTAATGTGCTAAATGTATGTTCAATGCTACATATTGTTGCTGGAATATTTAAACCAATTTTGATTGCCTCACATACTGCTGGGTAAAACGGAGTGGCTTGAGCAATTACATCTACATATTCAACAACAGATTAATTAAAAACTGCATTATTTGCTTCATTTGTCTTCATAATTTCATACCATGTGGAAGCCTCGGCAATAAAATTATGTAGAAGACCTCCATAGAGGTTCTGTATATCTTCTGCTATCGCTAAAAATGCTGATTTGTCTAAGTTTCTCATATTTTCTGGGTGAAGCTGCTTAAGCGAAAATGCTTTCTTGTGTGTTGAAGAAAATCGATTTTTAGTGAACAAATAATAGAATCTAAGTATGGGATAAATATAGATATTCTGAAAAAATTTTCCACATTTTCAGATGGTTGATTTGATCTGTAAGTCTGTTTTGCCACTACTCGAGGACGCTTAAATTCAACATCCAGTTTTTCGCAAATTTTTTGAGCTTTCTCGAAAATGACCGCACACTCCATAGAGGCATTATCGTGGTGAGATTGAAGCACATCAGTTAATTTATTTACATGATCGTGTATTGCCTTTATATTCATATTTACTTCTTGCAATTGATTGCAGACGTATTCAAGTTTGGCAGAATAGGCAGCAATTACTAAAAGTGTCACAATGTATGTTGGAGTAGTTGCAGTCGTGTAGAGCTGATACGCTTTGGTTTTCGTTGTAGAGTTCGGCGCATCATGTGAAAGTTCTTCTAAAACTTGTACAATAATCAGAAAGTTTTCAGAAAATTTTCTGATACTTTTGTACGTTGCTGTCCAACGCATTTCACAAAATAGAGGTATATTTGGAATTTTATTCCGCCGCAACGTAGTCTCTCTAAAAAAAATGTATAATGTCCTTTGTAGTCCCAGCAATATTTCTCACTTCACTGACAGTATTCAGGTCATTAATGACAAAATTCAATACATGGCTTGCACAGTGGAAAAATAGGGCTGAAGGATATTTATCATTAATAATTATCTGAACAACACCCACGTGACCTGCCATTGCAGCACACCTGTCGTATCCTTGGCCAACAAGTTTATTTAAATCAAAATTACAATCTTGAAGGAAGCGAATAATAGTTTCCGAAATGGCTTTTGCGTTCAATTCTTATACCGGTACATATCCGAGGAATTCTTCACAAATTATTGGTTTTTTCTCATCTTTATCATAACGTAGATAGCGAACACCAATCGATAATTGCACTGTGCCACTAATATTAGCAGTCTCATAAACCAAAACCGAAAAAGCCGAAGCATGTTTCACCTCCTCAATTATTTTGCTTTTCAGGACATCGGAACAAATTTCAATCAATCCGTTTTGAATTTGATGCGATATGTATAAGGAATTTTTTGCTCCTGATTCTAAATGATTCTTCAAAATCTCGTCTCCCGAGTCAACTCGAAAATGTAGCAGGTCTGTAAAAACAGAACCCTCGTTCACTTTCCCACGAAGTGGAAGGTCATGTCACCCGCAAAATAAAATTGTTGATAGGATAGATCGAAGTTTTAAACGATTTTCTGCAACTTCCTTGTGATATGCCGTATTTAAAGATTCATGAACGCTTAGTCCCCTTCTATCCATGATCTTTTCAAATGTATTTGACGAAGCCAGTGCGTCACAATGCCACTTACTTGTCGCATGAGACTGTGAAGCTTCATGAAACTTCTGATATTTGAGGCAAGGAGAAACTATAAACTGTCCTTGTAGACCGCGCTGCACTGGAGGCCGAAATNATTGGAGGCCGAAATAAAACACATATACTACACAGAGGTCCCTTTGCTATAGCTGAGTAGGCTAACCACGGATAAGTTGTAAGCCATTCATGTCGGAAAGCTCGTTTAGCATCAAGGTTAACGTCATTTTTAAAATTGTACTTTTTACTAGGGTTCCAAGGATGTCTTAGTAATTTCAAATGTAGATCATTATTAACTTGATAACCTAGGTCCAAACACAACCCAATATCTAATAATGAATTAGTTATACTTCTGCTAGAAAAATCGAGCGATGCATCTGCTTGAAAATCTTTACGGGCAGAGCTGGTACCTTTAAGCAAATAGGATTCTTATATAATAAATAAACTAATTAATTAATGCATTCAGAAAAATAAATAAAAAATATTTCATGAAATGATATGATGTATACTTTACCAATATTTGTGATAAAAAATCAGTTAACATTTAAGTAGTGATTATAAAAGTTTTTATTAATTAATAAAGTTTTCAATTTTTTATGTGTATTTTTATAACTTCTATACATAATCATTCTAGAGAAAATTATACAAGAGTTTAAATAATGAATGATAAGTTGCAAATTTAGTTGAGACTTTTTTATACTATGTTTTATGGGTACTGGTTACTATTTTTTTTCTTTCAGTGTAGTATAACAAAAATGTGAAGTATTTTCTATTATTATTTCGTTGTTTTTGAGTCTTATTTTTCTCTGTATGCGGATAATAAACAATACATTAAATGATTTGGGTAGAAACACCAAAACAACATACCTGGACTATCTAGTCTGTCTGTATCCGGCCTGGATGTCTTAATATGAGGTGAATCACCTTCATCAGAATGATGATTACGTTTCTTTACACAAAACACGTCTTATGTCACTCATAACTTGAACAAAAATTAATAAGCTACACAACAAATTACCTAAAAAGGACAGGTCACTGTTTAAGCAGATTTATTACAGAAAACTGATTTGCGCACTATCGACAACTACAATTATTGATAGGTACAATTAGAACAGCGTGAACTGACGCTGTCGCAGGCGGGAAATCCCCTGCATCCATCGCGCGGCAGTGGGGATTCCCCAAGCAATAATGCCAACAATCGACTACAGAGATTAGGTATGTTTTCGATGAGAGAAATATATTCAATCAAATACCCGCGCGATTTGAATTTGACATTACATTTATCTACATAATAAACATTTATAATTCTATATTTTATATTAGTTAATAGTATAATGTGTAGATGTAGATGCAACTCCCTCTAAAGTAATCCTGGCGGCGCCCATGACTCGAACCATAATACAACATCGTCAAGTTAGGCCATTGTGATTTCACTTACATAACCATCGAGCACTTGCACCATCATGGACTGGAATGTTGCCAACACAGTTTTCAGGCCAAAAGGCCTGCCCCTGAACTGGAACCGGTGTATGTTGGGAGTGGTGAAGGCAGTCTTAGGACGATCCGGAGGTTTGGCAGGTATCTGCCAGTAGCTGCTGTGGAGGTAAAGTCACATTAGGACCTTAGCATGCTGAGTGCATCCTTGACGATAAATGGAGGTAGTGCATTTTCTGTAATGAGGTTGAGGGGCCGGAAGTCTATGCAGAATCTCCAGGTCCCATCCTTTTTCGGAGCTAGGGTGATTGCATAATTGTAGGCACTGTAATTTGGTTCAGTATTTCCTTGAGCCAGCTTTTCCTGAATTTGCTCCTTAATTATGTGGTGTAGATAATGGTGTGGTGCGGCATATGCTGGTTTTGATTGCGTGAGAGGAATTTGTTCTGCCACATTGGTGCGACACGGGGTCGGTGGTGGCAAAAATGACACAGTGTTCATTTAGCAGGTGCTGGATTACATCACAGTACTCGGATGGTACAGCATGGTCGAGCTCGTCCAGCTGCATGTCCAGGATTGCACTCGTGTTCTGTGGATTTTAATTATACATAGTTCGGCATTTCTTCTGTCTGAAGTGGATTCGCCTGGCAGCTGGTTCTACGACTGTGTTCTGCTCAGTGGCCATAGTATGCCTAGAATTGCATCCTCTCGCAAGTCATTTGAAACTAAAGATGTTGTTGTGGTTTCAATGACACTAATACGCACTGTTATGGTTATCTCGCCAATTTGTTTCACCAGTGTGGGGGGTTGTTACAAGTTGCACAGTTTGATTTGTTGGCTTTATTTTGCTCATGTTCATTATGTTCAAATTGACAAAATTATGTGAAGCAGTGGTGTCTATCAGTGTGGCACTGTTAATTGTTTAAGGAAACAGGAATACAGATCACTAGATTTATACTGCTGAAGATTTGTGAGATAATTTGTTGTGGAGTTTGTCCAAGTTCACTGTTGCTTAACTGGAGGTAGGTGACATCCGGACACTCTACCCCACTAGTTGGTTTCCCGGTGGCTGTTTTCCATCATGTGTCTTGGTGGCACGGTTTGGACACGCGTCATGCCATTGCATGTGCTGACCATCACAGTACCGACAGGAAAACGGTGGTGGACCATGTCCCTAACATGCTTGCACAGTCACTATGATTCTTCTTTCCCGGAACACGCACGTCACTGGGGTTTGAGGTTTTGCAATTTATTTTAAGTTGGTCCTAATGTTTATCCTCGGTCTCCTTCACAGGCCACACTTTTGCATCACTCTTGTGTTACAGGCACGGTGGATCGGATTCGTGGCGTGGCTAGGCAGATGTTATCACCGACGTCTGTTCTATGATCACTAATGTTATAAAGTCATCCACTTGGTAGTGAATATGTGGTGCGAAAGTGCTGTGAAATTCTGGTCGCACAGTACCTGCTACCACCTCGAGCACTTCCTTGTTTGACATATGTGGATGATATGTCTGCACGAGGTTAATTTTATGCTTAGCAAAAGTTGAAAGGAGATTGTCAGATTTCTGCACCTCGAGAATTGCATAGCTGTGTGCTTCCAGGGTGCTGAAAGTAACTGCAAAACAACACTCAAAGGCATGGCAGAATTCTTTCCATGTGATGCCATTGTGTGAAATGCCAAGACACCACTGTCTCGCATCACCACTGAGATGGTCACCCATGCAGTTGGGCCAATATTCCTCCTCAATGTTGTAGCGCTGCAGCCTGCTGGTTCAGTCGTGAAGGAAGGATGATGGGTCTTCAGTAGGTAGGCCTGCGAACCCAGGTAGTGACTGGAAATGAGCTGGTGTAGATTATGGTGTTGTCATGAAGAGAACACATGGTCGTGTTGTTGTTGATGCTGCTATAGGCGTAGTGCCATGCAGTCCTGCACGTACGTAGAGAAGTGGTGAGGAATGTGCTGGAGGCTTGGCTGGTGGGTAGGCGTGGCTGTGCAGGCTGTGTAATGGACATTGCAGATATAGCAAGCGTAGTTGTATCATGCACTGTTTGTACATAGAATGCTCATTCCTGGGATCACACCACTCGCTCGCTGTGATGCACGGCAGTGGGCTCTCAATCCACAGCTATTGCAGCACATAAACTCAGAGCTCGTCCCGTGTCAGACAGTTTGTTGACATCACTCTGGCAAGCTCTGGATGGAAATTCTGAAGATGGCTGGTTGTTTTGCAGGAAGAAAATGAGGTGGATGTGAGTTGAATAGCTGAATAAAGTTCTCGGAAGTAATATGGTAAGTTCCCTAGGTGACACACACTTGTAATGATACACTCGATGGCACAGGGCGCATGCAAGGGTGGTCTTGGAAAGTCCATCACACCAACTCACACTTATTCATTTCTGCACAATTCTATGGAACTTGATTGGGGTTGGTGGTGATTTGTTCAGGCTAGTGCAAATGCAACATGCAGTGTCGCAGACAGAGTCGATGGTATCCTGTACCTGGCGAGATCTTACACAGTGTTCACACAAATCGGCCAGTCAGCCCGCAGTGGTACATGCCACTTACTCGGAATAGAGTTCATTGTTTATCTTGTAGATGTCCTTGCATAATCACTGGGCTTCTATGGGATTGGCGCACTGACATGTACTAGATCGCAGTTGCACAAGAGTGAATGGCTCTGGGTCCGGTAGTTGGTGCACACACTTCAAGCACAAGCATGTGCCAGTCTATCAACCTGCTGTCACATCGTGGTTGACAGGAAAATTCCATATTGCCCACCTGATCTTCGTCAGGGTCAATGGACCACATGGCTCGTGGCTACCTCCCCTATGCCCCATGTGGAAGGGTAAAACCACCCGAGCAGATAGAGGGGTGGTATTGCCATGCATGCACACCACATATGCTGTTGTTTGCTGTCTCCCTGTCTCGCCCGGAGGGGAGAGATAGGGGGTTAGATGTTGCTCCACAAAATGGTGGCGAAAGATTCCGTGGCCAGCTTACTGGTGAATTTTCCTTTGCTCATGCGAAGTTTTGTGGATTTCGTGTTGGCACAGCCTCTTATGGTGTGGAAAGGGAAGCTTAAAAGGAAAAATTGCCAGGAACTTGAATTTGGCAAATAGGTTACAAGGATGGGTACATATTCAGGTTAGGCATACAGGCAGGTAGTTGGGTTTTTCAGGAATGAAAAGGGTGAAAATATGTTTTTTTATGCAAAAACTGACCACATGGAAGGGCGACATATTCAGGCAGGAAAATGTTGTAGAAATGCTTAGGAATTTAGCCACATGCTTGGGCAAGCCATAAGCATCAGGGAGATTGCCTAGGAAAGAGCATGGTGAATTTCAAAAGTCCTTCGGGTAAGGAAGTCCCTGATCAAAACATACAGGGTACACCCTGTTGGATTGGAGATCCAACTGAGAATAACCCCTGCACTGCAGCAGGTGGGGCAGTGATAAAGTGAATAAAGCAGTAGTACCTTTAATTAGGAGCGAAACTATGCGGCTCTGCTGCCCGGCTAACGCCTGGGTAAAACTACTAAAGAACAGGTACTGTGTGCTCCCCCCCCCCCCAGCAATGTGNCGAACAAAGGCGATAAGTAAACCGAGAACTAGAGATTTCTTGTGTGTTGCCCGGAGTCCTTTGTCGGCTAAGAGGGTAGCACAGAAGGGGTAAAGTAAGTACCGGCTGGGGTGGTTGTCTACGACTACTAGCCCCAGCCAGAGGCTATGCCTCGGAGGTTGAAACCTCAACAGTGGTAAAAGGAACTAGTAACATGGCAAACAAGAGAGAATGTTGGTACTCCATGTACCAGCATGCTCCAGGAAAAATTTACCAGGGAACCATGCTGGAGAGAAAATTTTTCATGACAGCTTGTTCCCAGGGAACGGATATGAACACAGAACGGGCAATCTATTACCTGCAAAGGGTACTAGATCCCGAAACAGCATGGGAACAGGTCCTCCCTCCCTCGCAGGAGGAAGGGCCCTGGCTGAGAAAGATCTTGCCCTACATTTGGGGACAAGATGTGAAATTGATGATCCCTGCAATTACTGAGGCTCTGATCAAGGATAAGGAGATCAGCGTGGGCGATGCTGAAGCTCCAGGACAACAACAGAGACGGAGAGCACGAGTTGGGATGAAGATGTAGAGGAGGGCCCAAAAGAAAGTATTGAAAATGTTAATGAAATGGCTTATAAGGCCATACAGGAAGAGTTGTCAGCGATGTTGGAGGAAATCACCTCCTATGTCACTGACGACAGAAAGAAAGTCAGCAAGGAAACTTCAAACTTCCTGCTACCAAAGATCCTAAGATTAAAGGCTTTACTGGACCAACAAATGCTGAAGAACGCTTTTCTTCAGACAGAAAATAAAGGATTGGGCATAAAGATACAAGTACTGGAAAAGTTTACCACGACCAGTGTCAGGACGGTGCAGGGAGGCTCAGTGGCAAAACCACAGATGAGCTTCTCTGAAATTGTAAAAGCAAAAGCAAAACAGGGAAAAGCCAGAAACTCAAGTAATGGGAGAGTGGCAGGTTGTCCAGGGCAGGAGACTAACTGCGAGGAAAACTGTGTTACTATACCCCAAGGAAGGGGAAGGGAAACCAGAAGAAGTCAAGGGAAAGCTAAAAGCCCTGGATCCTGTAAAAGAGCAACTAAAGGTAAAAAATTTGAGAGCTGTTGGAAAAGGCGGAATTCTTCTGGAGGCAGAAGACGAGGAAACCTTGCTGAAATTAAGGAATACAAACAGAATGGAGGAACTGGGTCTTCGGGTAAGAAGATCCGAAAANACAGAATGGAGGAACTGGGTCTTTGGGTTAGAAGATCCGAAAAGACGAGGCCCCAAGGTCATCATTTTTGATGTACCAAGGGCGTACGATAGCCCAGACTTCTTAGAAACAGTGCGATAGCAAAATTTCTGTAACAAGCAGATTGGCAAGGAGGATTTTTTAGCAAGAATGGTTCAATCCGGTTCCGCACGGGCCCTCGCAACATAAAGGACAATGTGAATATTGTCCTGGAGACAACACCTGCATTAAGATGGCTTTTGATACAGACAGACTACTTGTATGTGGGATTTCAACGGTGCAAGGTGAGAGGTTACCTTGTACCGGTGAGGTGTTTCAAATGTCATGGGTACGGACATATAAAGGAACAATGCAAATCCCCACTGGTCTGCTCTGCCTGTGGTGAACTAGGAAATAAGTATTTGGAGTGCACAAAGAAGGAAAATGGTTTCAAATGCTTCAATTGTATAAGGGAAAAACACAAAGATACAGACCATGGAGTTGGTTCCCCTGATTGTCCAGTCGTAGTCTCCGTCGACCGAGACCTCGAGCTGTCCTGGGTCAATGTCTAGTGGACATGCGCTGCTACGAGTTGGGCAAATCAACCTGCAGAGGGCAGCAGTTCCAACAATGGAACTGCATAGATTCGGACAGGAGCAACAACTTGACATAGTGTTGATGCAGGAGCCCTACCTGCTTCATAGGAAATTACCGACACTCCAAGGCCNCAGGAGCAACAACTTGACATAGTGTTGATGCAGGAGCCCTACCTGCTTCATAGGAAATTACCGACACTCCAAGGCCGTTTCGTTTTGACTGGGGAAAATTCAATGGCGGGAATATGGGTATGGAATCCCGAGATAAACTTTATCTCACTAGAGGCTCTCTCAAACACGCATCACGCGTGTTTGAAGGTGGAAATGGGAGAAGGGAGTGTGACGATTGTATCATCATACTTCCAATATCAAGACCTGATAGAACGACACCTTTCCCATTGGAATCTGATCGTAGAAAGAGCAAAGTAAAAGAANACTTCCAATATCAAGACCTGATAGAACGACACCTTTCCCATTGGAATCTGATCGTAGAAAGAGCAAAGTAAAAGAAAATCATCTTTGGTGTGGATATAAACGCCAAGTCTGAACTGTGGAATTCCCCGGTGTCGGACGGACGAGGAGAGGAGGTCAATAAGTATCTTATTGAGAACAACCTGCAGGTAGCAAACATGCCAGGACACCCGGCGACCTATTGGTCACCTGCCCATGATTCTGAATCATACTTAGATGCAACAGTAGCGACAGCGCATGCCATTGGACTGATTGGGGACTGGAGGGTCTTGGACGAAGTTCCCTCTGACCACAAAATTATACTGTTCACCATTCGGATGGAAAGTGGTAAAGGAGAAAACATAGCAAGGCACTGGTTTGTCACAGCTCGTGCTGACTGGCCGCTCTTTGACAGAGTACTGCTGAAGAATCTAGCAAAGTACAAGGATAGCGTAAATACAGACATCGATANGACTGGCCGCTCTTTGACAGAGTACTGCTGAAGAATCTAGCAAAGTACAAGGATAGCGTAAATACAGACATCGATATAAGGGCACAGAAGCTGGTGGACATTATTATGGACACTTCTAAGGAAGCAATTCCTAGAGTGACTAGAAGAGTGTGTCATCATCCCTGGTGGGACGACGAACTGGAGCTGCTTCGCAGAGACGTTAAGCGCTCCAGGAAGAAGTTCAAAAGGACATATGATCCTGAATACCGGCAAAACACAATCCGACAGTTCAGTGTCTTTAGAGCGGACTATCGGCGAAAGTTTAGAAAGAAAAGGCAGACACCATGGAGAGAACTGGTAATGGATAGGGGAAATGAAGACCCATGGGGCCTTGTCTACCGAATGGTGTCAGGGAAGATTAAAAACTCAGACGAGCTTCCGGCTTTGGAGCATGATGGACGTCTCTTGCAATCCTTTGAAGAGAACTCCAGGCACTTGATGAATGTCTTGTTGCCTGACGATGATATGATAGGGGAAAATTGGATTACCATCGAGAACTCAGGCATATGGTCACAGCAGAAATCAGAACCGACGACACTTCAGGTTTCTCAATAGAGGAACTTGACCAAGTTGTTCGGAACACGAAAATGAAAAAGGCACCAGGACTTGATGGACTAACTGGCGAGATGCTTCTTCGAGCATATTCCAGGATGAAGAACGAGATGCTGGAAATATTTATCCAATGTCTGGAAACAGGTAGATTCCCTGATTGCTGGAAAAGAGGCATGCTGAAAATCATATTCAAAGGGGGAGGAAAGAACCCTAGACTAGCCAAGTCCTATAGATCCATTATGCTCTTGAGTGTGATGGGCAAGGTCCTAGAGTGCCTGGTCAATAGAAGGCTAATGGAATACCTTGACGTGGTCCAAGGTATCCATGCGAAACAATATGGTTTTGTAAGGGGCAAAAGTACTGAGAAGGCAATCATAGACATGGTTAATCAGGAGAAAGATTATGAGCATGACTACGTTCTGGCAATCTCCCAGGGTATCTCGGGAGCATTCTATAATGCATGGTGGCCTCAGATTCTCTGGCAACTTCGGTTACTGGAGTGTCCAAGAAGCCAGCACAGGAGCAGAGGGATGCATCAAGGAGCTGGCAAATAAGCAATGTTAGAAAAGGTATGTTAAACAGAGCATCGAGCGAGGAAGGGGGAAGTAGGCCAGCGAGCCACATACACGGTGGTCGTGCAATATGTGAGGCAAACTTGATTGACGATGCAGATATCAGGGTGCTTCGCAGTACAGCAGCAAGACTAAACCAAGACTGTTACAAAATGCATTATTCTTAGGACAGTTTCAAAATTAAATTTAAAAAAGCTTGTGCATGGAATCTGAACATTGCAGAAATAATGTTATATGATAATAGTAATATTTTTCTAAAGAACATTTTCGAAATTAAACAAAAATAAATCAAATAAACTTGTGTAGAAAAAAACTGAAGGTTACATAAATAATATCATTTGATAACAGTATGTAATCTTAATCATTTTCTTTGAGGGTGAACCCCAGTAGTTAAATATATCATAATACTGAAGTACGTGCATATATGGTAGTTTTTTTTTGTGCCCCACTATTGGGGCTTTGTGGACTCTGTGTGTTTGTCCTTTTAGCCATTTGTCTACTCAAGAGCAGAGTAATATTCAACGAATTTGAGATAACTTCCCTAAGGTATTAACTTCAGAGTTAGTCTTTACCAAACTGCTGGAATATGAATTTAAATTATTGGATAAGGGACTAGTTAAAAGTAGGCAGTATAATTTAGCCCTTCCCAAAATGGACCTGTTAAAACTACAAGTGCAAGCCAAGACCTGATAGATAAAGGTGTTGTGGAACAGTCCACCGCTCAATATGAGAGCACCACATTTCTTGTGCCTAAACCACATGGAAAACAACGCATGGTCATTGAGTACAGTAAATTGAGCAAGAAAATTGAAATTGTGTCAGTCCGTTTACCTAATTTACATTTGGCGTTTAAATGGTTCATTAAAGCAAATATATTTACCACCATTGACCTGAATATGACCTACGATCAGATACGTTTAAGCAAGGAATCCAGACCTGTCAATAGATTTTGTGTTCCTTGGAACCTCTGGCAGTTTACTTGTGTGCCTTTTGGTCTAGCCACCAGAGCACAAGTCCTTACTAGGCTCTTGGATCAGATATTTAATAATATATCATTTTAATTTGTGTCTAATTATAATGTGACCTGAGAGGTCAGGGATAGTAATGCTGACGTGGTCCAGCGACTATGTTAAGGAAAGTCAGAATATTACACAATTATCCTATTTTGAATAGAATGGGCGCCAGCTCACAGGGTGAGCACGAAGTCACAGTTCTCGGGATTGTGGGCCAAACGATCACGTGGCTGTATCTCATGACACACAAAGTCAAATTTACAGGAAAACATAATATATAGCCGAGGTATTACAGCTCCCCAGCACGCCTTAGTATTACCTTTTACCTTATAAATGAAGGATACCTCATTGAAACATCGATAACTTCCTGGATAGCACCAGGGCCCAAAATACAACACTAAATGAGAACTCACAAGTTTTGGTTAACTCAAGTAAATTGTATTGCCGAATAGTGTACACAGTTACATGTATACAATGTAAATTAAAGTGCATCTGACTCTCAAGGCCTACCAGTGGCTGTTAATGTACAAAAAAAGGCCAAGAATGGTGCGAAAACTTACAATAGTAATTAAATCTCCGGGGTTGGTAAATTGAGCTCACGGAGAGGTGCTGCAAACACAGGGAAGACTTTTGGTAAACTAAATAAACGTTCCCGTAACTTATGTTATACTATTGCATTTAAATGTTCAGAACAAAGTATGAAAGTCCCCCGCGATGCAACGCACCTGCAGCACCTAACATTCGTGGAATAAGACTGCCGGAGATAGTGCGGGCGAGCGGCGTCCTTGCCGAGAGCTCACTCCACTCCGCGGGGTAATTTGATTAACTGACCTCATTAACATATAACTTGAAACATATACACATAAAACACTAAAATTTTCTGGGTGAGTTTTCTTAATCCTTTAGAGAAATATGAGTTATTAATTAAGCACTAATTTAAATACAAAACATGATTATGTAGTGCCTTGCAGAGCATGTGGAAAATTTAGGTCTGTTAAGTTTTGGGGCACACTACAACCGGAATGGTCAGGTTGAAAGAAAGACTAATTATTTCCCATGTCACTAATTGGCTTGATTCGACACACAGTTGCACTCGGAACACTATATAGAACACTTAAAATACCCTAGCTTTGTTACTCTACACCTCATTAAATATGCATGTGGCGTTCATTTATTCTGCGATTACTTCGCAATCCCCTAGGGGCGGATTTCACGACCATTTGCCCATGGGCGATAAATTCTAATGTTATTTAATACACAGTGTAACACTTGATTCCTATCCTAATTACACAGATCTCTCTATGACACCACAGGCACTTGTTTGGATCACTTGGTATCGGGTCATGACCCGTTCCCAAGTGAGCGATGTGGACACACATCAGGACGCACGACATGCGTGTACCATGTGCCACACTGGTGCAGACTGTGAGCCGATGACATTATGACAGTGGCTGTCAGACCACGCAGGAGTGGTCCACATCAATTATTTGGACGACCTTGTGTTATATTCCGAAAATTTTGAATAACAATTAGAACATTTAGAGGAAGTATTTTCGAGGTTGGAAAAGGCTGGTTTGGCAGTTAATCCAGCTAAGGTAAAATTTGATGTGCCAGAAACTTCTTTTCTGGGACATAAAATTTCACTCAATGAATTTTCATAGACCCAGAACGGACCAGAGCATTGGTCAATGGTATGGTTCAATTTTTTGGTCACTTTATTGCTAATCTAGCAGCTAAGGCTGCACCTCTTAACCAGTTACATAAGAAATCAGCAAAATTTGAATGGGGTGCAGACCAAAAAAGGGCATTTGAAACTTTAATAAGGGATATTACAAATCCTCTGGTGCTCCACATTGTGGACTTCTCCAAACGATTAATTTTGCAGACTGATGCATGGAGCCTGGCTGTTGGAAAGAAAATCGTCTACCATCTCTGAGTTGGAGTGTTTGGCAGAGGTATTTGGTGTCGCTAAGTTCCGTGAATACCTGGAGCATTCAGTATTTATTTTGGAAAAGGGATAATCAGGCTTTCTCTGGGCTGTTAGCACATCCATGACAATTGGGAAAGGTAAGTTGTTGGGTGATACGAATTTCATCTCTGAAATTCGAAGTTCAGCACATACCAGGTACTCAGAATGATGTTGTAGATGTGCTCTCGCATGTCAGATTTGTGGATGAACCTGAACATTCACCAAACTGTAGTCTATTGACTGTATTTCCATTGGTTTTAATACGTTAATACCTTAAAAAATTATCAAGAACGTAATCAGGAATTAAAAACTATTATTCACAATTTAGATGCTGGAATTGAGCAAAAACCTTATTCTTTGCCCAAGGGTGTCATGTATTGCAAACTCGGGACAATCAGAAATGCATTGTTTTACTTAGAATTTTGAGACACGTGGCACTTGAATATTCTCATTATTCTCTTGTAGGTGGAAACATTGTAATTCATAAACTATCGAAGTCAACAGAAAACATTTTATTTGGTAAAAAAATGAATGTTGAAATTGCAGATAGAGACAAGACATATCAATTATGTGCTATAAGCAAGCCTGCACAACACACCCAGTTAAGTTGTTTAGCTTCTGAAGTAGCCAAAAGGCCCATGCCAAAGTTATTCATTGATTTTGTTGACCCCATGTCCTATAGGAAGTATGGTAACAACATGATGTTAGTATGTATAGACACTTTTAAAAATTTGTGTGGTTAATTAATACCTTTGGAAAGCTGATGCATTGTCCATTACACATGCCCTTCAGCCTAATATTTGTCAGTGTTTTGGTGTTCTTTCCTACATTGTTTCAGATAATGGTTCACAGTTTATTTCAAAACCTTGACACGGTGTCAGTTACCAAAGCGGGTAGGATGTTGGATGTTTGCCCCGCGCCATAACTCAGTGGTGAGCTAATGAAGTGAGGGTCGTACAGTCGACGGCCCAGGGATCCTGGTGAACCTTGTGTCAGTTATTTGCTTGATTGCTGCGTACTTACAGATGCACTCTTTACACAGGATGGCGAGACTGTCGGTCGTCTCGTAAGCCTGAACTATATTACTTAACACTGGTGACACTAATAAGGTTGCCCTACAATGATTTAACACTATTTTACTGGTTGAGTTGTTTATTCATTGTCCGTTCAAATATGAATAAGTGCATGAATGATATGAAAAATGGCTTCAGCCTTTGCGCGGCGAAATACACGTGGCTTTAAGTTGATAAACGTGTTTGCGTTGAAAACTCTCCGGTGAGAGTATAGTTGCTCTCCCCTTGGTACTTGAAATATAATACTAAAGTTCCTGTTGGTACACTTACTCTATTGCAGTTAAAATCACTTCAGCTTACATGCCGGTACCGAGGGCCTCGCGGAGCGAGAGACTTACACTTCTGGTCTCGTTCAGGTGCTGAAAAGAACTGGGGCGAGCAAGGATTTGGCTTCTGCTCCCTGGGCGAAAGCTGAAGCCAAGCGGCGAAAAGGTGAAACACAAAAACACTGAAAGATAAAATATGTGATGAAAAATTATATGAATGAAATAAACATAAGGACTTACATAAATACACTTATAAAACTGTTACATTATTACATAAAAGTTTATATTGCACTTTCAGTGATGCGTCCAAATTACACTAGCCACAGCGTTGCCAAGTACACTATGAAAACCTTTGTTGACATAACGTACACTAATGCGCTACCCTTTGTAGCACTTTCTCTGGTGCAGCTGGTGCGGTTGACCCGACTGCGGCAGTCAGAGTGGGCACAAAGGAGCTCGTGAATGCGCGGTTCACGTCAACCTTTTAGGCACACCTGTTTTTCTTTTGGAATCAAGCACATTACTCTATCTCAATACAATCTACCCCCCTCCCCATTCACACACACACAAGTAGAGCATTTTAACAGAAACCTCTGTTCAGCTTTGATTGCTTTCCATGCAAACTGGGGCAGAAACCTGCCTTGGCTCCAGATGACATTTAATTATGCTCGTCATGAATCTCATAACTCAAAACATTTAATGATTATGTACTGGCCAAACAACCATTAGTCCAATTTGTGGCAATTAAGTGATTTGCTTCCTGTTGATGTGGGAAATATGAAGAAAAGTTTGGGTGTCAGCCCTCAGAAATTTGAAGGCTGCTCACAAAAGGACATGTGAGAGATAGAATGTAAATAGAAAGCAAAAGTCATTAAGGTAGGGGATTTAGTTTTATTAAAAACTCACCCCACCAGTAAGGTGGTTGAGAAAAGAATGGCAAAGTTGTCATTTCGTTGTGCTGGTCCATATCGGATCCAGCAGTTCTCGACTCCTGTAACAGTACATCTAGCTGAACTTGAAACTGGAGGTTGTGTAACCCATGCACACATCTCCCATTTGAAGAAATTTCAGTCCTGGGTTTCAACATAGTTTGTTTGGGCAAAGTACGGGTACTGCAGGCTCTACCTGTGAGTAGTTGGTTACTTGTTTAATATGATCCAATTCTTTCAAACCTTGCTATAACGGGTACCCTGACTTGGTTTCTGCAGTGGACTGATCAAACACTCACCAGTGTCTTCATTTAATTTGTTGTTTCCTTTGAGTGGTTTCCTAGCTGTTTTAGGAGTGCTAGACCTGCACTAATATAATGATTACGCTAGTTCATTTGGGTATTGTGGGATTAGATTTTTTTACCTTTGTAATTTGGTTAATATATTTTGAGGCACACCCTTGTTTATTTTAGTGCGTATCTCATGTTTCATGGTGGAAGTATTTTGGGCCTCTGGTTTTCCCCCATGTTACTGTTTTCCTTGGCATTCGCATTCTCACCACTGTTACGTTTTTCTGTTACAGTAACCAGCATTAATTCTGGCGTTGTTTTTGAAAAGGAAGATGTGTTGTTTTCTGACAGCTACTAGTCTATTGTGTTAAATTTTAAGCTGCTTGAATTAGAAGAAGAATCCCCACAACTTGATGCATTAATTCAATCTGTAATTTCAGTATTTGATAATAAAAGAAGAACTTGTGAAAATGTGACTTTTGATCAAAATTTTCCGTACGAAATTGCTGAACTGGAATAAAGTACTTTAACCTTTAAGTCTGATATTGCTAAGTTAACTTCTTTGCTTCCTCCAGTATCTCGACAGAAGAGAGGTGTGATGCGTGCCGCATCCCTCCTCCCTTAGCCTGTTCGTCCCATTACACTAGCACAACTACGATGTGCCCTTTACTGGGGACAAGTCGACCCGAATGTGGCAGTCACCCCCTTCATGACTCTCAACACTGGCGACATGCACAGGAGTGCACCTTACCTTCGTTACCCTCCTGGTACTGCCGGAGTCAGGTGACCTTCTCACTTTCATGTCCTCAAAATACATCTTTTGAGGGCATGATAATTCGGGCCAACCATTACGGCCCATCCGCAGTAAAAATACAGCGAGGGAAATGAATGCAGTGAGGGTGTCACAGTGGTTACAATGCTTCAGAAACCCCTTGAGTGCCCCCCTTCATTTAATGTTTATGTTCCCATGCGTGTGTTGGGTATAAAGTGTGAGAGTGCTAATGACCCATAAAAAATGGGTATTCTAAAGGCTATGTAAGACAATGTTTATGTGCTATTCCCAATAAATATGTCCTGTTAATAGCTCAATTGAGCATGGCTACCCACACCCCTCCAAGGGCGAGAAGGGACTCATCCACCTCGAGCCATCCATTGCCACCCTATTATATACTAAAATGAGGGTGCAAGTGATTTTTCAATAATTGTGTTTAAATGTTTCAAACATAAACAAATCATTCTAACGTGCAACAGAATGGGAAAGACAGCTCCAACGCCAAAGGTGGGATTCGCCTCCTCTTTTTAACACATGTACATACGTGCATTTTCTATGGGCACATTCAAACAAAAACATAACTTTACAAAGCAATATTATTAATTTGTGTTTTGTTTTTGCAGGCTTTGTGCAAAGCAAGGTGCAAGTTTAAAATGTTGGCTAAAGACAACTGAATTTGGTATATACACTGAAGAGCCAAAAAAAACTGGTACACCTGCCTTATGTCGTGTAGCCCCCCCCTCCCCCTCCACCCGAGCATGCAGAAGTGACGCAAGACGATGTGGCATGGACTCGACTAATGTCTGAAGGTATGCAGGAGGCAATTCACACCATGAATCCTGCAGGGCAGTCCACAAATCCAATCTGCGCCAATTTGAGAAAGTGTTGCACGTCTTGTCACGTTAAATGATTCTCGTCAGTCATTGTTTGTCCCATTCTTTCACAATCTTTTTTCGGCCGCAGCGATGTCAAAGATGTGATGTTTTACCGGATTCCCGATATTCACGGTACACTAGTGAAATGTTCGTATGCGAACATCCAAATGTTATCGCTACCTCGGAGATGCTATGTCCCATCTCTCGTGTGCCGACTATAACACCACGCTACTTTGATTGGTTCCATACCTCTGTTATTTGCATACACACGCCTATACCAGTTTTTTTGGCTCTTCAGTGTATATGTCTCTACCTAAATAGTTTTAGTTAATAAAATAATATTATTTAATTGGACATTCCGATTGGCTGAGAGTTCAGGTACATAGAAGTTAAAAGTTGAGCTACTCTGCCTCTATTTCTACGTACGTACGGTCGCTGTGTGTGAATGTGAATGCATGTATGTATTTATGCAGTGTTCTACTTTTATTCATAGTTACGTATGTATGCTACTTGGAGTGTAAATCCATCTTAAACCACATTATGTTCCTCAAGTGTTTTTCTACCAATACATTTTATTTTTATGCTAAATTTGTTTACGCTAATTAATTGTAAAGTATAGTTATGTCTTCTAGGGTAATGTAATTGTGTTTGTGTGTATTCATTTTCTTTGCTAAAGTGTCATTGTATTTCTAAGTGCAAATGGTACGCTTTCAAGTCGGGGTCCTGATGGACTCCGCCATGATTTTTCAGTTGGTTCCAAGCACTTACAGAGAGTGGACGCATGTCGCACGTGCCTCCAGACAATTCAACTTCTTTGTGCTGACCATTTAGTGTGTCAATAGTTTAATGTTGTGTCTGGAACTTAATTCTTTCTTCGTTAGCTCAGAGGCTGTGCTGCTCTCAACCATGCCAGCTCAAACTGCGCCGGGGGAATAAATACCTCATAATATTCATCAGCCACATGCCACTTTGTTCTGTGTAGGCTGTTAGCGCACCATAGCTGCTAGGCCTATGTAAGTGCCTCCTCGGAGGGAAATCAGTTAGTAAAATTTAGTGCATCGTAAACTGTTTTTTTTATTTCACTGCTGGCTGCTTCACGAATGTATCATTGTTTTGGGTCTTCTACCCACTGATTCACCGCACCTAACACTGTCTAACTTATTGTGTTTCGGTGTGTGAAATGGCCAGCTAACATTCTCACATGATATGTAAGAGGCATGTGGGAGGGCCAACACTCATTAGTAGGCATAACAAGATTTTGCATCATTATGTCACCTCGTTGCGGGGTGATCTCAGGGGGAGCCACATGGGCAAATGGACCACACCCTGGATAAGTCACTCGTGCTCTAACGCTCTTCACAACTCTACAAGTATTCTAAAACCTGGTACCGTAAGTCAAACGTTCCTTCTCCCCGCTCCTAAGACCATGGCAACAAGTCAGGTGTTCTAAATTATGGTGGAAAAATCCCTAAGACCTTGTTTGGAACTTTAGACTCTGAAAACTACGCACATTTAGAAAAAAATACTAAATTCCATTTCCGCTGTACAAGATGATATCTGTACCAATTTGGAAAATCACATTCTAATCACTAGAAATTTGGAAGACCATGCATTGAATAAAATAAAAAATAAACAAAAATTAGCCTTATATTACTTGGAACATTGTAACTATTTTTATAAGGTCGGAAATCAATCTGTGTAAGAAGTTGTGTACAGAATAATGGATATAAGTTTTAGGATTGATTTGAATTCCATGCTGTTGCGAGTTAGCAAAGCACTTGGTAATTCTGAACTGAAACTCATTGACTTGAAAAATGCTATTGAAACTAGTGTTCATGGCAAATTAAGTTCGACCTTGATAAACTCGGTTTCATTTATTACTATATTGAGTAAAATTCAACATTTGATTACCTTTCCTTTGTATAATACTGCACCCGTTTCTCATGAATACCGTTAAATATTTTATGGCCTTAGTACAGTACAAGCTGTAATTTATGACATATCTTAATGTTGTGGTTAATTTACCCATCGCTTATAAGGATAGTCTTTTTGATCATTATAGGATATTTCCTGTCCCCTTTCTTTTCCCCAACCTGAACAAACATCTTCTGTTCCATCTTCATGAAATATTGATAGTTAGTCCAGATATAAAATTGTTTGCTACAGTCTCTTCTGATCTGCTGGATAATTGTAAAACCCATGGTATTACCCTTTGCCCTTCGGTTTTTCCTTTTTTTGATGCGCATGTCATAAGTGGTGAAATTATTTTATTTCTGGGCAGATCGTAGCTATCTTGATCTTTGTAAAAGTCATTTGTGAGTCTTGAACTCCCCGTCTTTCAAAAAACAAATTTCCTCTGGCTCTTTGCAGCCAAGTTTCCTATTGCAACTACGTTCCTTTGTCAGTCTACCATTGAGACTCTGTCTCCTTTCAAACTTTATTTAAATGGATCTGGATCTAATCATAATGCTACCCACTGTGATATTGTCTGTCAGCCATTTCTTTAAAACATTTGGTTCAGTAAATTCTGCTCTCCACCTAAATCAATCCTTTCCAATCTTAGTAATCTCTCACTTCCTTACATTTTGGTAAATTTCCAGAGTTTTCCCCAAATGATTCTTTTGTTAAGGAATTGGATAATCTTTTAAATTCACAGCCTAGTGGTGCTAACTTTCATGACGTTTTCAGGTTAGATTGTTCTAAATACCTGAATTACTTAGAATATTCCTTCCTTGGTTGTTCCCAGTGTTATTGGTGTACTTTGTCTTGGTCTGTGCCCGTGATTTATTCTCAAGTTTTACAGCAGACCACACACTACTTCCCATACTTCGGTTCCATCCTCTACCATTCCTGAGAGAACCATGGTGGTGACATTGCCTCCTCAACCAGTTGAGCCTACGGACAAAGTTTTGAACATAGCATGTGTTCAATTAGTTTGTTGGTTATGTAGAACTTTGTCTATCCTAAAGTAGTTACTGTTGTGGGGAATATTACTTTTTGTGTGTTGAGATGGTAATACACAGGTCATAATCCTGGGGTGGATCGGTTTTGAGGAAGGGTTGTTGTGCCATCTTCTGGCATTGGTTTTTTACAATTTGTTTTTCCAATTTACTTTTGTTTTCAAATTCCTCCCATTTTGCAAAGCCCCAATATCTTTCTTTGGTTTTTGGGAAGTATTTTATTATGAACTTTTATGGTTAACTTAAAATTTAAAGGTAATGTAAATCAAAAATAATATTTGACATGAATAATGTTACAAAAATTTGTAATCTTACTATATTAATTTGCTTTTTTGCTCTCAAAGCAACATCTGATGCTATCCACGGATTTCCCCACAGCCCTTGTCGATGCTCGCGCACCATCTACTGGCCCAAGTAGGAACTATCCTCACCACACGCTTGCCATGCGTAGCATGACGGAAGGCCACAAGTCCAGGACAGACAATTCAAGTCAGGGCACAGACTAACTGTGCCACAGGCCGTAACTTCCGAGAAACATGATTAAGCAGCCTAACCACTATGCTACAATTAGTTACATTAATATGATCCAGCAAATGAATGTAGCAATTTCCCTGCATGTCCACCACCGCAGTGCATGTATGAAGCAACGACCATCTGGTCGTTGAATCTCAGAAACCATGTTAACAGTTTGCAAAACAAACTAGGGGATTGTTTAACTGACATTAATTGGACATTCCAGTTGCAAATTACATCTTCGGCAAATGCAATGAATAATTAACTAGAAAGAATGTGTTTTGGCTCTAGCAGTGGGACACAAAACCCAAACTGAGGCACAATAAAATTATTTGTAACATTTCACGTAATTTAAATATGAATTAAAATAACATTAAAATTATTGCAGGATAAATGGTTTGACATGTAAAAGGGTTTCTGCATATGTTTGTTATTCAGGTGATAAAAAGACTATCAGAAACAAACATTTCTCATAAGAATTGTCACATAATTTTTTTATCTTTATTTTAATGTCAACATCAACAGTGTTTAATGCAGTGTAAAGGTTTTGTCTTCATCAGTGTTATGTATTCACATATCATTAATTTCAATTTCATTCAAGGGAATTATGTTTTGGCGGGTGGTGGCAGTAACGTTACCAACACCTCGCCAACCCCTCCTCGGTCAAGAGAGAGCGACCATCAGGGTAGGTCACATCATGCGGCTCAGGGGTTAAGCAATATTTCTGCACCAATCATTAACATCCATAAACCTAATTGCAGCGGAACATTTTCTCTTTATACGTACACCCTTGAGTTTGCCTCCCTTCCAGAGTGGACTCGAGCCCCTCCGCCATTATTTTTACTGTATTGTCTTTGTTCAGTGTCCCTTCAATGCCTTTGTCTTACAGCATAGGCCAGTGCGGGACCATGTGCTGCAAACATGCTTTATTGAGTGTACTGCTGGCCTGGTATAACCAGTGAGACATGCTGTTACGTGAAACATTGCAGGATTTGAAACACATTTAAGGCCCGCCGCCCAGATGGCACACAACAACAACCTCGTCTACCAACAGAACCATGCGACACTGTGACATTGGACCTCATGGGACACTACCTACCCAGTGCCCAGGGCAAGCACTTAATGGTAGTGGTTACAGACATTTTCTCAAATTGGACAGAGGCCTATGTTGTCAGCAGTTTCCCCGCGATCAACATCCCCAAAGTACTGGAAAAGGAATTCTCCCCTCGGTAGGGTTTCCCCACGTACTCCTTACCGATAACAGTACACAGTTTACAGGTCACCAATGGCGGGACTTATGTGAACGATGGAAATCAGAGCACCATACCATGGCCCACTACCATCCAAGGGCCAATCCCATTGAGCGAAGATACCAAGACTTGAAAATCCAGCTCAGAATACACATGGGAAACGACCACACAACCTGGCAACGTCACCTACAGGCTGCCATGTTCTACCTGTGCACGAATGTGAACACAACTACAGCGAAAACACCAGTTAAAATTCTGCAGATCCGCAATCTAGCTCGCCCTGGAGAGCTAGCTTGCCAGCCAAACAAGCCAGACAGCGACACAGACTGACAGGTACAACACTGCGAAATGATCCAGCAGGTTTGTTGTGATGGCATCCCATCTATCACCAAGCACCTACACTAGAAATACCTGCGCCATATGATGTTGGTACTACAAACTACGTGACTGAACATCAACGATGTGAAAGTGACTTTCCTTGGTGTGAACGCTCCATCGGACTGCATGGTATGCTCCACCAAGGTGACCGGCAAGCCTGCTACAGTCATACTGCAGCACTGGCCCGTTGCCGGGCTTGTTAATCGCTTTGCTCCCCTCTCCACCCACCTCTTGGTGTCTGCAGCACTATTGGTTGTGCGAGCAGCTTCTGACGACACCATTGCTTGCTCTATGCAACACAAGTGTTATAAAATTTTCCATAAACGGGCCGCAGCAGAATTAAAAGGCTGGTCTCCACTTTTTAGAGGGACTTTGAGGAGAAAACTTACAGAGGGACTTGATCAGAATGGAACTCTGTTCCTTTAAAGGAGTGAACGGCTGCTAACATGGGCTCATGAAGTTAAGTTTTGCCCTACAAGGTTTTGTAATTAGTGTTAAGCAATATCAAGTCAGTAACTCACTGTGTAATTGAGGGGATTTTTTCTTGTAATTGTTTAAAAGTAATTACTGAAATTGAAAGGATAATATTATTTGTATTTAGCTTTGGGGTATTAACCAAAATTTTGTATTTACTCCATGACAGTTGGTAGTCTGTTAGGTACCTGTTTTAGGAAATTTTCAAAATATAATATGTAAAAGTTATCCCCCTCTCTCTCACACTTGGAAAATCCAAATCAACATACTTTTTGAACCACACTATATTGGGAGGGGTCTATTTGTGTTGGAAAAGTTATTCCGCCTGGAGGAAGGTAGAGACGGAGTTAAGATAGATTCCCAACCTCCATGTAGCGTACCTACGTACGTACTTATGNGAACATTTACGATGTATTCACAACCTCCAAGGAGCGCACGTACGTACGTATGTATGAATACAAGTAGAAAACTGCATGAATACATGCGTGCATCCACATTCACAGTTAGCGTATGTGCATAGAAAAGAGAGGCAGAGGGCTCAACTTTCAACTTCTACGTACGTACGGCTGAACATTCAACCAAACAGAATGTCTGATTTAACAATAAATATATAATTATAACTAAAACTATTAAGATAATAACATGAATAAACTAAATTCTGTATAATTTGGTTAATTATTTTAAATTGTACAATGTTTTGCAGAAAGCCTGCACAAACTGAAACACAAAATAATAATCTCACTTCGCAAAGTTATGTTTTGTTTGAATGTCTGCCAACAGAAAACATGTGTATGTAAGTACGTTACGAAGAGGTGGTGAATCTGCCTTTACTGTACAATGTGAATAACAACAAACAGTATATTCGCACATGGCTTCCAAACACCAAAAACCATCCAAAGAACTATAACTGTGGGACTATGTGTACATTCGCGAACACCCACAATCCATAGTCAGTAAGAACTTTTGTGCTGGCCTAGCTGCGAAATGGAGTGGGCTTTATCCTATAACTGCCAGACTGGGTGAAAGCATCTTTGTTCAACTCAGCGCTAAGCGCACAATGAAGCTACATCGTGATGATATCAGGGCGACAGGCGACGAGTAAACAATGCACCCCCTCATCCTCCCCCTACACAACAACCTGACCTTGTCACCCCTACAACTGAGGTCCCTGCTTCGATGCCCAGCACACAGCCGCCCGACAGGGATAGAGTGGGCTCCGAGGAAGAAGGGTATATGGCAAGTATAAACCTGCACAGGCAGGACACGCAACCAGCAGTGACACAGGAAATGTCAGCCCCTCACTTGATGTGCAGTAGTGATCGGGGAGGGGAAAACGATGTGCTAGTTATCTTGGCACATTTTCTTCAACCACAGGCACTGGAACCACCACTACATTTCAACCCGTTGATGCCTGGCATCCTTATGCCCAACAGAGGAGCGACGGAAGAAATATAAGAGATGTGGGGCAGCATGCCTTTGGCTCTGTTACCACCTTTCAGCACGGTACAGCCCAAGTCCACCGGCGTGCCACGAGCGCCTACAGTAACTCTCGCACCACAGCTTTCAACCACACTGACGCCCAGTGCCCGGACGCCCAACAAGGGGTTGGTGGCAGCGATTGAAGCCAGCTGGGAAAGTTCGTCTGCGGCACCACTGCCACCAGCCAGTGCGATGTTACAGCTGCACTTCCACGCTCAGAAGACGTCACCCAGTCCTCTCGTAACTGCACCCTCACCTGGCATCCCAATGCCCTAAAGTTAAACGGCATCAGCCATCGAGGAGGTCTGGAGTACTCACCAGTCAGTGCGACACCCTTGCCACCCGCAACCAGCATCACGACTACACCACACCACCTCCTACCTGCACCGATGCTTGTTGTCTGCATGCCCAATTTGAAACTGGTGGCAGGGGGCGAGGAGAAAAGTTGTATGCCCACATCAGCACCAACTGACAGGACACACTGGGACAGCGACGACTACAGCGGCAACTCCTCCACTGTCCTACTCTACCGGCTTCAGTGCCGCCGGTGCCTCCCACAGTGCTACTGTTGCTGCGAGAGCTGCACTGCAGCACCACCGACGAGCTGCCGAGATGCTGCAGCGCTGTGAACCATCACTACCAGCTGTGGCAACACCACCGGCATGAGCCATCCTGCAGCCAGATACCGTAGACACCTTCTGTACACTAGGTTTAAAGGTCCTACAAAAATGAGGGAGGGAGGGTGTCGACACTGTCCATGGCTTTTGCCAGGGCCCTTCTTAACCCATGCGCACCACCTGCTGGCCCAGGTAGGAATTATCTTCGCCACACATGTGTGCAGTATGACTGAAGGACATGCACCTAAAACAGATATCTCAAGTAAGTGCAGAGACTAACAGTGCCACAGGGCATAACTTCTGAGAAACATAATTTAGCATTCTAACCACTGTGGTACAATTAGCTTTATTAATTAATATGCACCAGCAAATGTTTGTCGCAATTGTCCAACATGTTCACCACCGCAGTGAGCGCATGAAGCAATGACCACGTGGTCGTGGAATCTCAGAACCCACATAATAGTTTGCAAAACAAATTAGTGCATTGTTTAACTATCATTAAGCTGACATTTCAGTTGCAAGTGATGCCTTCAGCAAGTGCCATAAATATTTAATTACAAGAATATGTTTTGACTCTAGCAGTGGGACACCAAACCCAAACTGAATCACAATAAAAGTCTTTGTAACAGTTCACGTAATTTAAATATTAATTAAAATAAAATTTTTATTATTACAGGATAAATGGTTCTACATGTAAAAGGGTTTTTTGCATATGTTTGTTTTTCAGGTGATGAAAAAACTATCAGAAACCAAAAACATTCCTCATTAAAAATTGTCACAAATTTTTACCATTCTTTTAACATCAACGTCAACAATGTTTGACGCAGTGTAAATGTAATGTCTTCATTAGTGTTATGTATTCACATATAATTCATTTCAATTTTATTCAAGGGAATTATGTTTTGGCGGGCGGTGGCAGCCATGTACCACTGCCTCTTCAACCCCTCCTCAGTCTAGCGAGAGCAGGCATCAGGGCAGGTTGCGTCACGCGGCTCGAAGTTGAAGCAATCTTTGTGCGCCTATCACTAATATCCATAGACTTTGTACTGGAACATTTTCTCTTTATTTGTGCACCCCGAGTTCGCCTCCCTTCCGAAGCAGACTTAAGCCCATCCAGCATCATTTTCACTTTAACATCATTGTTCAGCGTCCATGCGACGCCTTTGTCTTTACATCATAGGACAGCACGGGGCCTCGTGCCCCACACCTGCTTTATTGAGTGTACCGTCTCATTTGCTTACTGCAATACAACTCCTGTTCTTAAAATCAAATAGTGTGTGTACTTTGTTCCCGCTTCATGGGGAGCTAAGGGCGATGGACCCTCTTAACCATCCAATACCTGCCTCATTATCTATGTTACGTAAGTCAGTGTATTTTCTGTTTTTGAAGTGTTAATATGTTGTGAATTGGAATAGCATGTAGGGGAGTCAGAATTACCCTGTCCAGTAAGTGTGTGCATGTTCGGGTGTCTGTCTGGCCTCAACTATGTCAGCCATCACACATGACATAGTTAAGACATGGGGCACAGGGATTTTCAGCACAGGCTTTTTGACTGCGGCCCACCTCAAGTGTCTCATGCTAACTCGAGCGGATTCCCTTTACTGGTTAGCAGGCGCTCTTCGGACATTTAAATTTCACCTGTCAGACCCTGTGACCACCCTGAACTGTGTCACAACCCTGTTTTGGTGTCTCTACTCAACCTTTATTTGCTTCACAGTTGTCACGCCAGATAGGACATGTGGCCTTTAAAGTTGTTTTATTTTCTTTTGTATGTTTTATAATGTGGTAAACTAACGTAACAATGACTTATTTTGTAACTTAAATGTAAAAAGGATAAATCCATTTATCACAATAAGTTTAGGGACCACAGCATGGCTACTTGAGAGAGTGAATGGTCATGGTACATTTCAAAAACACCCAAGTTTGTGTGTTTAAAAATAAATTTTTGTTGACTCAGAATTTTTAAAAAACTACCATGATAATGTGAAGCTGTAAAAATGTTTCCTGCTTTTGTATCTGCTGACATAATGTCATAGTAATTGTTTGTGACCACCTAGGGTTAGAAATTCAGATGATTTTAGGTTGTCACCAGGTAATTGTCTGTTGCTGTACATCCAGGGCCTTATTCATAGTTCAAGCTTATTTTAAGGATGATCCAGAGATCATCTTCCTCAGAGTTCGTCTGAGGTTAGTCCGGACTAAGGTGGTGCAACAACAATATTGTATTCATTAACCCTGACTAGAGTGGGGCTAAGGATCTTCGAAGTACACTGTTGCCAGGTGTACAGCACATGCGCATTGCTGATTCTCATCTCAAATAAAAGCTTTACTATGAAATGAAAGTGACATTTGAGACAACACACTCATTAAAAGCAGCTTCAATTATTTCAAAAAGAAATTGTTTGTTTAATGACCAGTAATATTTTATTTCTTAAGTTGAAAGCATCTATTCCTATCTAGAGCAGTGGATAAGGTTTTTATTTTGTAACTGTGAACTGCAGGTTCGAATCTCACTGGTTCGTTCAAAATTTTTAATGACTATTTCTTCTGGTGGCAAGTACCTGTTAATAAAATTATTTCCTTTAATATTTTTCCCATTAATGCAAAATTTTTATTTTTTTATACATCTGACTTTTGCTCCTGTATTCTAATACTGCAGGATGGAGGACAAAAAAATTAATATACTGATAATCTTATTATTCCATGTTGATTTGTTAATTGTTCATAGAACACCCCTATGCACTAATGGTATGGGCTGGTTTCATTTTTATATGCCAGTACTACCTTCATAATGATAAATTTGTATTTTTAGCACTAAATACATTATATAATACCTAGCTTAAAAAACCTTTACCCAAGGGAGAATCGAACTTGCACCCTTGTGCACAGCAATCCACAATGTTACCATTGAGACAGTGATACACTTATTGCAATAAAATAGTTTACTGTACTTATGTTGTCAATATAGGATTTGTATTAAAATTCTTTTGGAAAGTTTGGGTATCGCATCTGGTAAGAATCTGTTTACAGAGAAGACATTTTATTGAAACACAAATTCTAAGGCATTGCTGTAGCTTAACACTGATGTATTGATTATATTTCCTTTTAAATATTATTTACGGAACATTTAATTTGTTAAATTGGGATACTTTTGCTTCAACACATTGACTAAACCATCCTTAAATGTATTTTTCGTGTTTTGTAAACTTTATATAACTTTCACTTGCATGCAATATTAATGAACTCGTTCTATTTTAAGTTTGCCTTGTTTCTTTTTGATTTTAATAAGTCATTAGCCCTACTCAAGTCCAGGCTAAAAGTTAGTCCGTACTAAAGCACAATGATCCCTGGACTAGCAATAATAAGACACACTGTTTACGAAAAAATTTTGTCGGAGGATGATCTTTCCTTAGTCCGTATTAATACGAATATGAATAAGGCCCCTATATTTTCTGATCAATTTTCTTACTTTGTAGCCGGCAAACCTGTAGCTGTCCATGACGAGAAGTGCATTCTTATATACGTCCTCGTACCTTGAGGCCATGGCCTATTGCTGCTTGTCGCAAACCATGAATTTATCTTTCTTCTTTCGCCTGGGTGAACCTGAATACAGACCAGCCAGCACCCAGCAATCACAGTTAAGGATGCCTTAGAGTTAATTGTATGACTGCACCTAATTCCTTGTTAGGCAGGATGCACTTATTCAAGAAAATTTTTTTTTTCCTCTTCAACAAACGTATTTTTCTAAGTACAGTTCCTAAATTAAACCAAAAACAGCTAGTGTGTGGGTTTGAATGTTGCAGAAATAACGTTATTTAATAACAGTAATAATTCTTTTAAAAAAAAGTTTTGAAATTTAAAAAAACTTGTTGGGAAACTAAATGTTACAGAAATAATGTCATTTGATAAGAGTATGTGACCGTAACTGTTTTTGGAGGGTGCATCCCAGTAGTTAAGTATCATAATACTCAAGTGCATACGTACTAGTTTTTTTTTTTGTGGACATAAAGTTCACAAAAAAAAACTAGTACATATGCACTTGAGTGGACATTATGTGTCCACATCTGGAGGTGTGTGTGTGCGCGCGTGTGTGTGTTGTATCTTAAATAAAATCCTGGTAAAAGAATAAATGTTTTACCAAATATGTGCATCTCCCAGAGAATAGGTGTATCAAAATCTTTTGTCAAAACAAAGATTTTGCTATGAAGTTTACCTTAAGCAATAATACATATAGGTATACGTGGCAGATGCATTACTAATTATATCCATTTTCTTCTTTGTTTAATGCTTAAGTGAAAGGACAGACAAGGGGGACTCATCTCCTTTTATAAAGTGTGGTTGACAAGAAAGTTCACACTTGCAGCACATGTTCTGTGGAGTCCTCTGAGTACTGTACCTTGGTGCTCAGGTTGGGGGCTGTTTTGGTTTGGTGATCCCTTTTGGGGATCTGTTGATCTGTTGGTCCCTACCCTGCCCACCAAAAGGGTCACCCAATATCTTGATTTAAACTCGTTCAGAATTCGCGATGCAAATGCCACTGGCTTCCATCCTCCATGTTGATGCTGCTCTAGAACACTCTCTAACCCATATGAGGAAGCATCTGCCAAAACACTTGTGTCTGTACCATGCTGATACAGCGCTAACTTGAGTTGCTGAGCTGTTTCCTCCTCCAGTTACTTCACAGCCTGTCATTGGGGTTCGTCCCACACCCATTCAGAGTATTGACACAGTGATGTTCATAGTGGCTGGGTTTTTTTCCCCACTAGTTTAGGAATAAATTTCATCAAAATATGTAGTCATATTCAGGAATCTTCGGAGTTCTGTCAAATTGGTTGGCTCTTGTCTGAATTTGTCTGCACTGTACCTTCTGCTATTACACATCCCAATAATTTCACTGTCTCCACCAGAAACCTGCACTTTGAATTATTGAAGGTAATTCCATTTGCCACTCATTTTCTGAGCACTTATTGCAGCAGTTGGTCATGTTCTTCTGCTGTACGGCCACACACCAATATGTCCTCTGCATGGCTGACGACACCTGGCATGCCCCCCAACTAGCTGCTACATTTGGCACTCGTAATGCTCACGCCCTGAGTTAGTTCTGAATGGTAGACTGTTGAAGTAGTATCGTCCAAACAGTGTGACAAATGTAGTGAGTGGTGCACTTGTTTGAGTCAACAGAATCTACCAAAACCCATTTGAAGTGTATAATGCTGAAAACCACTTTACATCTTGTAACCATGTTAGCTGTAGTCTCTCTCCGAGAACAAATCTGTTCAGTTCCGTGCAGTTCACACAAATCCTTACTGAACGGTCTCTCTTTGGCACACGTGCCGTGCACACCATTCTGTCGGCTCCTTGATAGGTGTTATCATGCCATTCTGTCAAGTTCCTCTTTCACTTTGTCTCAGAGGGCAAACTGAACACATCTTGGTGCTATGACAGCATATGGCTTGGCTCATTCTGAAGCTGAATGCTGTACTCCCAGTGGACCATCAAAAACTGATGGTAACTTGTCATTACAGCAAAACTCTTTCCCTTACGTCTAGTGCCTTTATGACTGGGTAACCGAATAATGGAACTGACTGCCCTTTTACCACAAAAATTTTCTTTGTCACTTCCTGATTGCTATACGAGTGTGTTGCTGTGATAGTACCTACAACATCAATATTTCTCCCTGCTCCAAAAAGCTTTCTGTTGGTTGCCTCAACCACTATATTCAAGTCATGACTAACGTTCTCCAATCACTGTCGCATCAGCTCTTGTATCCACCTTGAATGAAAATTCCTTCCCACACATTCTCCATTTGATGTACCAAAGTTCTGAACAGCTCTCTAATGCTATTTCTCTCAAGTAATAATCCTGCAAGTGTTTGTGTTTGCTTCAATAGGGAAGAATAATCTCTCTCCTCATCTAATTCCTGCATCGACCCATGGTCATAGCAACTACTGTCATGCCCCATTTTGCCACATTGATAGCATTTTGTTTCGCTAGCCAGGTACTTGGACCAATGATGATTTGGTTTAATACCACATTTAGAGCATTTTGAGGTTATGGTGTTACTAAACCTGCTTCAACCTTACTGTGCAAATTTTTTTGCTCCTTTATCATACCTCTTGTCACGCTGGACTGTGATATGTTGAACAGCCTAAACAGCGTTGGACTGCGCTAGTACAAGATGATGTTGGTGTACCAGTTCTGCCTGTCGAATATGCAAGATTAGTCATGCTGATATCAGATCTTGGTCCATCTGAAGTGATTCTGACAACTTTTCATCTGTAATCTGAAACCCCTATTACCAGGACCATTGTAATGAGGTCGTCTTTAAGGTCCTGCAAGTCACATGATTAAGAAATCTTGAAAACATCATTAATAATATCTGCTGGTTCACCATCTTGCTGGCATCATTTGAAAAACTTCGCTTGTTTTGTAATATAATAGTATTACAATTTTGGTTTATTTATTTTAAAGTTATATGTACTAAATTTTATATTTTCGCTTAAACTAAATTTTATTTAAATTAGGCCTATTTTATTTTAAATGCCTCTATAGGATAGCTTGGCTCTGCTTTGTTTCGGTTATCTAAAATTTTAGGTTAGGTCACCCTTCCATTTCTAGGTTAGTTAGCTCAAATGTTATGTCTATTTACGTAGTTGCCAATGCAACATTGCAATGTAATGTATGTTAAGATTTCCCAAGGTACAATAATTTAGTATTTTTCTCTTTGGGGTTAATTTTATATAATAATTGTATCTCTCGCGGTGGCAAAGTCTGCAAGCTTTTCTGCGATGCGCAGATTATGATTTACTGTGTGTAAATGGTAAATCTGAGTTTTTCTTGGCCATCACCATTGCCTTCAAACGTGTTGAAAGAGGCATCCTTCTTAACAGCAAGGCTTTAACATCATAAGGTAGGTTTATTCAGTCTACCGGGACTAATTAGGACAGTTAATTTGCTAGGGAGTGTGGACAACCTGAACAGGTCCCACAAGGCGACTTAAGTAGATTTTTTTAGTGCCACTGGAGCAGATGACGTCATTCCTGGGATGTAGCATTCTTGGCGCCATTGTGATGCTATCCAGGTGCCACCTCTACCATGCCTGCTCATTGATTGCTGCCCGCAAGTATAAGTGAACCTAGCAACATGGTTTGCTGTAAACTTTGTTAGTTAAGGCAGCTGCCAAGATTTAACATAAAAAAAAAAAAAAATTTTGAACTTACGTCTGGTTTTCTTCTCAAATGCAATTTTTACAGAGCTTTTGCACTGACTGTAGCTAGCATGAAAATAACTTTTTTTGTAAAACCTGAAAATAGTAAATTTGTTTGAGAAACTTTGAAGTTCAGTATGTTGAAGAGCAATCAAGCAACATAAAATTTTAAGTACATAGCTTCAGGCAACAAAGAAAGACATTTAGCTTCACCTTACTCCATAAATACATTTTGTAAGGAAGGTTGTAATAGTTTGTCGGTACACACTATTACTAAAATTTCATTTGGGCTAAAACCGCACATGATTTCTTCACACCATTTTCATTTCATCAAAGGGTTTTCATATGTTTTGGCATAATTTTATTTAATTTAAGTAAGTAATTACTTTTGTGGTTTTCTTATTTGTGGACTTGGTAGTTAAATGCAGTGTTCTTGTGTGTTGTAAAATGTTTCTTCTTTGCACTGTTCATGTATCATCGTTGAGGTTGTTTGGCACATATTTAATTGCTCAAGGCACTCATTGATTATTTATTCAACATTATCACATTTAGTAATTATTCTGTCTCACTTATTTTATTTAAGCCTACTATATTTGTTTTTGAATAATATGGTATATTGTGTAAAATGAAATTAAGTATTTTACAGTCCGTAAATCACATTTTTTTACGGTGAAAAAAATTGTCAAATTTGCCTTCACCAAGTTGTATTTCCGTGCGTATTCTTCCGATAATGTGAAAAGTTTAAACATTTTGTCCGCCTTGGGGCCCATATAATACAGCAACATTTTGACTTTGCTGTTGGCCAAATTCTTGTTCAGTTCTGAGGCCACCTGAAACATTTCAAACAGTTTTATCCATTTTGGCCATTCAGCTGGCGTCCAAAAATCAAAGTTTCCTAGCTGAACAATTTGGAACTGCACAGGTGTTGTCATGATCAATATTCACAAAGTCCCGGTTGTTGTAGTAGAGGATATTGGTCACTGTGCTCGTCCCGACAAGTTTGTACTTGAACACAACACTGCCCGACATTTCAAACCTCAAAACTACACTTTTTATATCCTATAATCAGCGTAGGAGTAACCGCTGCCACCATGTTATGTAACGTTGTTCAACATTTGCACGTCCGCAATTCACCATACACACTATTCAGCCACAATCGGGTACTACTGTCACCTGCGATACCAACGTCTATACATGTTTACAACATATTTGCCTGCTATAACATAAATTACCATATACTACAACCATGTATTGGTTGTGGTGGACTGCATGCATGAAAATTGTGCATATTTATGAATGTTGAATGCTATTTCTGCAAGTAAAGGTGACACATTGAGTGGGTGTGCCATGAAAATAATTCCCACGTTAACACACAATCAAGTGTTAATGTTGTGGAGGTTTAATCAGATAAGCCAGATGTGTACCATGTGCAGAATATTGAGCAAAGCATTTGCATACATTAGTTATCATGAACAACATACCCATTTCCATGGAGCTTGCAAATTCACACACACCTCAATTTTCATTCAGCACAGATACAATAGGGAGTGGTAAACTAGTCCACAGCTTTTCTCATTCCAAAGGTAGCTGAAGCACTTCAGGTGCCTTTAGGTGGTTTGGCATGTGCACGTTCAAGAGGATGCCCAAGCATGGCTTTGGGCCAGTTCAGATCTATCAGAAGCTGGCTTGGACCCCATAGAGTTTTTTGGACCACATGTTGCTGACTGTCTGCAAAATTGAGTTTTGAATTGTTCTATCACTACCATTGTAGTTTTGTACTGTTGTCAATCATACGAAGGAGCACCCAGGGTAACAGATAGCTTAAGGTAGCTAACAAATACTGTGAGAGTGGCCTCAAGAGAAGAGGCATTTTTGTCCATATGGCTGGACAAGCAATGGCAACACTGGTATGACTGCATAGTGCAAATATATTACAGTGCTGCTACGGTTATACTGTACACCATCAATTATAAATACAAGACACAAGAACAACCGAAATAATGTATTATGGACAGAGCTTGGCAATGAATTGTTACTTGCATGGCAGCACAATTGGAAATGCTGTGGCTTACACAAACTAACCTGAAATACATAAACACTTTCCTATATGTAATCCAGGAAATGTGCTCATGGACAATTATACAGATGCCTTTCACACGAGTTCCTCACTGACTGGGCTGCATGATTACTGATAGAAACCCTCTGACACAGGCCAACTCAAAATGCCTAATTGTACTGCTACGCTCCAGAGCATGGCATGGTAGACTGTAAAACTAAATTACAAGAGTCCACCACGTCTTGAGGTCATATGAGGGCCAAAATAAAATGGTTCTGATAAATTTTAGATGATCTAATGTAAAATAAAAATAAAACAGTTGAGAGTTCTAATGCAATGCCCATAGAATCTCAAATGTCACAGCATCCAGACTAACATATTTTGCACCAAGGGGGAGGCTCCAAAAAGCATTCCTTCTGGCAATGTATGTATACAATACAAAAATAAGGAAATACATTCAAAGAATATCCAAAAATTAATTATGTTGTTTTGAGTGTGAACTTAATCTACATTACAAACACTTAAGTTGTAAAGTAAAACATGATGACATCATGCAGTAAGCCTATTTGCTGGTTCCAAATCATTAAGTATTGGTTTAACAGTAATCTGTCTGCCAAAAATGGAAATACAAGTTGTTAAAACACACAGAAATACCACTTACACAATTATTTGGCTTCCTGCACAGCCTATCAGCGTGAATTTACACAACCCTCCTCTATATTTACAAGCACATACTTCATTAAGTAAAACATTAAGACCAAGGGTCATGAACATATGGTTATGCACTGATTTGGCAAACTGCCCCATTGCTTGTGCAACACTAATAAGATTACCTTCTGGGTGATTGCCTCAAGGTATGGCTGAAGAAAATTCATTAGAACCAGGCTAAAACAATAGGAACATTCCAAATATGGGAATTCTGACAGATCTACTGATGATAAAAATATTTAAAAAATCATTTTATTGCAGTTTAATTTTTAAACTCCTTCGTTACAATTTTCAACTATTCTACAATACAATCAATATTTGGATGCACATATTTCACATAAATTTAGTATGTACTACAATGTTAAGTTTCGTCAGTGCTAAGTAAAAAATGGCTCTTGTACAGCTGTTTCAAATGCATGTATATCTAACATAATCCACAAATGTAGGTCCACAACGATGTTAAGGAACAAAATATTTTAGACTGATCATGTTTTCAAAGTAAATTCAACACACATATTTTGTCTCAAAAGAAACAATAAAAATAAATACAGCTAATGGCAAAAGGTGGAGAGATTTAGAGATCCAGGTTTAGAGATAAGTACCTATTCTAACTTCTATTTATTGTTATACTAACTAAATGCTTTTCTTATGGCATTTTCCAATCGACTGCTATGGTGTGTCTCAGTGCACCCAAAACGCTCAAAAACTAAAATGAATGCCCCAAACAAGTGCTTGTTTGTTGGCCATATTTGCACTCAAACTGTCACACTGATTCTGGAGACCACGCAGCAACAATTGCAATTTTCCAGTGAAATCTAAAACTGGAAAATTGAAAAACTACTTCACTCAGTGCAAGTGTAGATGTTTTGGAACATGTGCAATGTCAGTGTGCACCAAGTGCAGGTCAGTGCAATAAGGGAATTTATCATTATAAAGCTTAACGCCTGTTGGCTGGGTGGTATTGGGTTAAAGGAAGTTTTGAGCGGCGGTGACAAACATTATTAAGTGGGTTTGGAGTTGGATACCCAACTAGGCGCCAAACACCATCGGCAGGCGGTGTCAATGGCTGCCGCTGATGATGATCATCTCAGGATAGGCGAGCCATTCGCCCAGACATATGCAGTCCTTCGGCGAATTTGTTGGATGAGCCCCTCTGGACAGAAAAACCAGGCGTTCCCTATGCCTGATACGTCGGAATGAAGTGGACCTATTCAGGCTGACCCACACGCCTTTTACTGATAAAAAGCTCGGTGTTGAGCATGCTGGTTATTAAGGTAGATTACGTGAAATTATGGTGAAAGCGGGTTGTAGGGGACCTGAACCCCGAAACGCCCGAAGGCAGTGCTTGAAATGAAAACACTAAGTCTGAAAACTTGTGTGCATTACTCTTGCACAAAACTTTACATCACTCTAGGTGAAAATTTTACACTGCTCTGGCCTGCGGCCCGCCAGATAGGCAAAACTGTGAAAGTACACAGGTGTGCACAATAATAAATTACTGGTGTGTTAAGCTTCCCCAGGCGATGCTATTCCTGAGGAAGAAGGGGTGGCATCCCCGAGTGCAGAAAAGAACAGGTTCCAGTAAGTTACATCAGACTATTGCAGCTAAAGGCGATTGGCGCAAAAATGTGAAAGCACCCTGAGCAGAACGCGGCGCGTGCCGACCCCTTAAGATACTCAATGATGACTGAATCTGGCGAGCTCGGGAGGTGCGGAATATGGCGGCATGTGGCATGCGGCTCGCCCTGCACTACTTTCTGTTAAACTAAAACACTCGCACAACTAAATGGGCATTAACCATTGCATAAAACATGAATAAATAAATACATAATATTACACTGCACATGAGGAAATACCATTTAAATGTGGATGGCATGAAATGAGGGTGAAACAACTAAGTGAAAAATACGTGAATTTTCAAATAAAAATAATTAAAGAACTGAAACGCTTATATCTTTGAGTGTCCACATGCCTTGTGTATCTTTCTTTTACTTTTAATTATTTGATCTTAAATTGCCCTATAATTAATTTGCAGAGTCCATCATAACGCACCCTCGCCTGTCCGGTGTAGGGGGGAGGGGGTGGTATGAAGTTGCGCGGCACTACTCTGCACTCTCCTGCACGCGGCACTGCACTGTGCACTAAGGGCACACTGGTGCCGGTTGATGCGGTGGACATGTAGCATGGCAAACGGTCTGGAAGGCATTACGCTGTCCTGCATCAAGCTAGCTGGTGCAATTTGTTTCAATAATCACTTACCTTTGAAACACTTAATGTTTCAGTTCTGTTTATTAAAAATTAACATACTGTAACATAACAAAATATGAGTATAATACTTGAAATTCATCTGATTACAGTAGTAATTTGGGAAGTTTTAGTGACTACTTGTAAAACAAGAAATCCAAACATCATTTTCTTGCCTGGTTGTAATCATGGTAATTTACAACCAAATGTGTTCATTACTGATGGCAGGAAAATCTCTACAAATACAAACAGGTTTATATTATTGCCTTTGTCTACATTCTGACATTTGTTCTAATTTCCTACACTTCCTTAGGTTCTGCAATAGTCTAAATAATTGTGGTTTTATGTGCTGTAAGGACAACTGTGAATCAATGTAGTTCTAAACAGAGATAAAAACAAATAAAAAAACAAGAGTGTTTCAACTTTACAATATTATTACCATAATTAAAAATCTCAAAGTTTGCAACCTTAACAAAATTACTTAAAGTGACAGTCAAACCTTTTTATTTGTAACATATTTTTCATTCCAAACTACTTGGCATTGCTGATTAAACCACCATATCAAATAATATTTTTTCTTGGTGCTGTAACAGAGCATCACTTTAAGGAGGTCAGTAACCTCGTCACCAATGATCTGCTACAACTTCTGCATTATGGCCATTATCAAAACTGTGCATCAATCTGGCACTAGGGAGTCTCTCTTATTAAGGATGTTCCATTCTCATTGTATAATGTAAATGAGTCTTTCCCCTGATTTACGTTCGGCTAGGATTTTCTTTGACCAGTAGATATATATAATCTCTTGCTATTTCCTGTTTGGAAACTGCCAGAGAAACCAAGAAATTGCAACATACTTTATTACCATTTGTGAAATGTTTTTTTCACTTATTTAGTATTGCGACTCGTAGTGAACAGCCGAACAGAGCAGCCTGCTTATACACTGCATGAATGTTTAATAACTTTAGTCTTAATTTTTAGGCCAGCAATCTTAGGCATATATTTCACTCAGCATGGATTCAACAGATATAAAGGTTGTAGTTGAATATAAAGTTATTCTCACAATTCATCAAGAGGATGTTTAACAGACTGTGAGTCCATACTGTTCATGTGCAATGACTTAATTTTCCTTTCCTTTTCCACAAACCAGTAGTCCTGAGTTGCAAGTCAGCTGGTGCAGCAAAATAATTTTCTCAAATTATGGATTTTGAGATTTACGTAAAATTACTTTTATTCTTGGTTAAGTACATATTGTTAGGCGCTCACTGCTTTGCATCACTTCCTTTGCCCCATCCTGCTTGCAAGAGCGAAGGAATGTCACGCGAGCATAATCTGAGAAGCGAGCGGAAATTTATGAAGGGATGTTTTTGCATCATGACATGAAAAGCGTATCACAACTCATGTGCTTCTGACCTTCAGCAGATTGAATTTCTGCAGTTATCTGAAAGATTGTTCTGGTTTATTGCCCTTGCCTCTCAGTGAGACTTGGGGTGCAGGCAACCTTCAAGATCAGGCCACTGAGACTATTTAAGCCATGACAGGCCTCTGATCAGACAGTTTTGACAGCCTGAGAGTTGAGTGTTTCGAGGTTTGTGCAATTTTAAGCGATGGGTGTGCAAAGACCAGCGAAAATATGAGACATCAGAGCATCACGTGGCGGCATGTGTGACCAGTGCCAGAACAATATCAGTAATTTAAGACATTTGGAATGACGGAAATAAACAGACTGAATATGTGTAAATAATGAATGCGAATTACGTGACTATGACCAATACAGAGACATTGAGAAGGACTTTAATTAGAAGCAAGATAGACATTAAATAGTGCGCTCACTGAGGATAACAAGAGTAGAGACAGATAAGTTAATGTTGTAAATAATAACTTTGTGAATAAATAAAAAAATAAAATTTAGTTCTTTTATTGTTATTAAGACCTCCAACACCCACGAACTCGGATACACCCCTCTGGCATCTTGTAACAATATGTTTATTTCATGCATTTAATGCATACACTGAAAGTACAAACAAAATTAATATTAATTTTTACAATGCAATTAAATAATCCCATGACACTATAATTATATGTAAATATCTGCTTGACACAAATATTTACTGTTGTGCTTCCTTAATTGTAAATCAGTCTTTTTATAAATGAAAAACATTTACCCCCAAACTATTGATTCTTTGATTCCATTAGATTCAATGTAAGTGATTCATTCTAACGTTCTTAAACAATACAGTATATAAGCTACGGTTAAAACTGTACATATTTTTAAATGATGAATTTTTAATACAGTGGAAGGGAACATTAATTTAAGGAACAGAATGGCAGAGGTTGCAGGAGGATGGCAACAGCTAACCAAACACAATACTGAAGAAATGACTGAGAATAATAAAACAGTTGAACTTCACAAACAGTTTGTTTCATCAATTATGCTGGAAAATTTTCTTATTTAGTTTATTTAAAGTTAAATTGTTTAACAAATCATTCTTTACAAAACATACCAAAGCTTTAACACATGACAGATAGATGCATACAACATATGAACACTTGTACAACTGAAGTGACTATATAGCATACATAATTGTTTATATTGTCTATATTTTATAAATGCAATTTACAGCATATAATAATAATAACAATAATAATTTTATGTGTAAATGTATCACGTGGTTTACAGAGACACAAGCTATTGGTCATTTGGTAATCAATTGCAGGGTCTACTGTACTCCTAATTCCTTAATATAATGAAAACACTATATTTACAGCTATTGTATTTTCTAAATAAATACACAATGGAAGTGTCCCGATATATAACATATAACATCCAGATAACAAATAATTACAACAATAGTGACACTAGTCGTTTTCAAAGATTTTAAAGACGTAAAAATGGTATATTGTAACGTACAATGCACCGACATCATTACAGTTTATACTCCAGATACTGCACATATACGCATGTTAATGACACTGGCTAGTAAAATTAAATTTTATCGTTAGCTACCATTCCATAGCAATTCGAAATACTTGTCCTGTGAGGGGACAGATGTTGCTCTGACGTGCGCAACCTACATGTGTTAGCACATCATTGGGATAACGTGCGAAACTGCCATCCACAAAGGGTTTCTTGCAGACAACACAGTAACTGAAAAACAACAAGTACATTGAGTAAGTTCTGCCAATTCAGTATAAAAGTACATGCACATATGCTTCTTAAGTTGAGTTACTTAAAACAGTATACATACAAATATCCTCTACATTTTTCATCTCTGTGAGCAAAATAACTTTACCATGTCTGTCTTGTGCCTAGCTGTAATTGTGTGTTACGTACCTGTGATTATCTGATCCCCACTGATGCAGTTCAATTTCTCTTGACTATAGGTTAAAAATAATGTTGGATGTTATCAGTTTCTTTACACAATAATAAAAATTTGCAACTTCTTAATTATTGCCAGGAAATTAGTGAATAAAGAATGTTGTTAAGCACCTTACTTTTTGTGAAACTATCACAAGAAAAATTTATTTTTACGATAAAAAAAATGTTTATAGTATTAATTTTTTATACATAAAAATTTCCTATAATCCAACATGACACAAATGACACACTCATATTTCACAATTTGACTGGACTTACAATATATATGCATACATAAGAAATTATTAAATTAACTGTTTTATTACCAAAAGAGTGTTCACTGTCAATTTAGTTCCCAAAATGCCATCAAACTACAGTAGAGCACCCCTCAACCAGAATCGTCGGGGGAAGGGCTATTCCGGTTGAGGGAAAATTCTGGTTGAGGGAAATGAGAGTGGGATGGTGTGAAAAATAACACATTTTTAGTCTGAACTCGTGTATATGTGGCACGTAATTTTAACTTAAGAAATCAATGAGAGTAAAGTATTAGTTTTATCCTTAAAGTTACAAAATCATTAAAAAAAAACACTACGTACTGTTTATGAAATGTGAGTCATAAAACTCCCGGCGCTGTGTTAATGACCTTCATTCTCAACCTTCTAGCGGGGATTCTTATCTCTTCGCATGTGTGTGTGTCTGCGTGAGTAAGCGAGATCTGTATATCATGTTACTGTTTGTGTTGACGTGCATCTGATAAAACTTTCCTAAGTATGTATAGTCAATTCCCTTGACAGTTTCCCCTTACTGCATGGCACATCGGCACAATATACATTTACAAGAGCAGGGCTGATGTATTATAGACCAAGTTCACAAAGTACCATATTTCGGCGTGTATAGGCCGCACATTTTTACAAAAAAAATGACAAAAAGTGGGGTGCGAGTTATTTACGAGATATTGGCATAAAATTTTTTTTCCCCCTAAATCATGTTCAGAAATTAGTCAACGAACAATAAGCTCTAATGTTTTAACTTTGTTTCCAAGGAAGTCAAAAAAATAATAAGAAATGAATAGCTCATCATGTGTGTTTAAACGTATATGGGTCGCAGCATACTTTAGCTTGCCTGCCATAGACTGTTCTGCTTTGTATTACCTCCGGCCGCCATACAGCTTGCATGCTTCTTTTCTCTTTTTTCACCCTCTCGCTTGGCGTCCTTCCTTTCCACCACCACCCCCATGCCTCGGTCACAACAACAGCCATCCAGTACCAAGCAAGCTTGCTCGGACCCTTTCTTTTCTTTCTCCCTCCTTCCTCTTCTTTTTTGTTTGTCTCTCGCTCTCTCTCTCTCACTCTCACTCTCTCTCTCTCTGGTTGAACAAGTCAGCCAGCAGTAGCTGTGTGTGTGTGACGGGCACGCACACATGCACCATACCATTGCCTGCTCGGTAACAGCCGGCGGAGCTGGCAGGCTACGCACGGCGCACGTGTTCCGCAATTTAAACGCAGTGTTGAAGCATTTTGACCTAAATACAAAAGTTTTATTTACGCGGAATACTGCGCTGTTGCTACTTTTCAGCAGGCGGAGGCCAGGTGGCGCGGCAACGATCACATTCAACAGCAAATTTATTAGTTTGACGTTGCCAGTTTGCTGTTGCCGCACTAGCGCGACGAGGCCCAGCAATATTTACGGGAATACAAAAATTCATTGGGCCTATACTTGAAATATTAATTATCCCTAATTTTTCGTCAAAAACTTCTGGTGCGGTCTATACATGCCAAAATACGGTACATGTACACTAACACGTTAGAACACTAAATTCTGAAAGACGCACCACTAAAACTAACTGCATGTGTCGCACATTTCCATTAGTGACTGTCACTTGTGTCTTTATACAGCGTAGCTGTAGCTGTGCCACTTGGGCCGGTTGTCTCTTCATCGTTCTAGTCTGGTGTGAGCAACGAAGGACTTCTTGCGAGCGCGGGAAAGTTATGGCACAACTTTGCGAGGTTTGAATTTTTTTTGGAAAATTAGTTCCGGATAAGGGGAGTTCCGTTCGAGGGAATTCCGGTTAACGGGTGCTCTACTGTATATAAAATTATCCTGGAAATGGATTGCATTTGATAAGACAGCCAGAGATATTTAAAAGCGCATAAAATCGGAAATGACTAAAATGCAGTGAGTGGATGTATGTGTTTGTTGTATAAAATAAAACAAAAGGCATTTCTGTTATGAATTGCGAAGGTAATTACATAACAGAAATATTCAAATGCCTTTCTATATTTTGCACGTTTATTTAAAACTTTCAATGACAAACTGCAGAAATAATGGTTAGGTTTTTGCTTTTAACATATATGGTTAAAAATACTTGAAATATATAAAAAGAAAGCTCGATACAATTTTTCTTGTAAAAATATCACTTCAAAATTAATTACATTTTTATAAGTTATTTCTTTTTTCCAATAAATATATAAACTCCGGCAGTCAAGGCTGCGTCTCGAGCACTATATCTGTACATTCCAAAAGAACTACGTCCAACAAAGTTGCGGCGCACTGTGACTGCGCTGTAGGCCTGTAGCTACGCTTGGCAACACTGCTTGTTTGCAAGGACACAGCTGCCACACAACCTTTGCCAAGGTTGCGTGCATCAGCCATCCGAGGCGCGCCGTGTTTTACAGGATGTACAACCACAATGATGAGCGTGACCTGCAATCAATAATTTTTTTTTTTAACGCCCGTTGAAAATAATGGTGCGACCTATAAGCGCAGGCGACTTATATGCGATAAAATACTGTAATTTTTAGATAGCAAGAGATGCCTGGAACTTCCTACACAGTCAACTTCCATAGGCCCACAAACATCAGCAAGTATAAGCTCACCTGGAAAAGGGGGGAGACGAAGTTACTTTCACCAAAAGGGTTCATGTTAGGTGTGAGGTATTTATGTAGTTTTTTTGCTGTGTACTCCTGTGCATGCCTTTGTGAATTAGCTTGTAAAGTTTTGACATATCTGTTGGCGGCCACTCTTGTCACATCTTGTGAGTAGCAATGGCCGAGGCCAACAGCAAAGAGTCTGTTAGCACACAAGATCTTAGTGTGTTTGTTTTGCTGTGTACTCTTGTGCACGTTCTGTAAACTAGTAAGTTAGCTGTTGGTGTATTAATTTTGCAGTGCACTCCTATGCACATTCTTGTAATAATTGTGATTGCCCTGATGCTTCATATCCATGTACTTAGTTGGCATGGGGCCTTCACTTCCAGTGCGGGCTGGTATCCCCATTTTTGATGGCCAATGTAATTTTACACTGCAATAAATGCCAGATGGCTCTGGATCCAATATGCACATGGTCATTCCTTAAGTACAGTCGCCCTCACCCCGTGTAATTGCGTTTGGCGTACTCCGTGGCCAACAATGGAGCCAAACATGTATGTGTCCGTGTTAAAACAAGCCATGTGGCTATGTTGCGACCCTAGCTAAAGTCTGCGCTCACCAGGTGGACGTGCGTGAAATCAATGTCTGGTGCCCTGGGAACACTACTACAATACCACTACTTCCATCTACCGCCTCGCCAATTAACACCAATGAAAATGTGGCACCCAGATCATATGGCTAACTCCAAGCAACACCTTGAAAACGTGGGTACAGTGAACTGTGAAAATAGGAAACAGACTATGTTGTGTGCATGTCAAACAATGAGCCACCATGTTGCATCACGCCCAAGGTGAACATGGAGTGGCCATTGTGGGTGTGGCATTCCTGCGACACCCCTAGGGAGAATTGCTACCCTACTGACTCTATGATCATGTGTGCACGCTGTGTGCAAGAAGTGCATATTTCCACGTGTGCGCCCCTGCAAACCGACTCCGACGCCTGCACTAGATGCCGACACCGCCTAATCCTGACACGTCATCGCCTATGTGCCTGTCTGCGGATACATGCTGACCGCCCACCAGTGCAGAGCGAACCGAGGCAGTTCACCCCGCATATGGGGCACAGACACCGGCAGACACCTCACCTAACTGCCTCCTAGAATGACGGCAAGCGTCTCCCTGAGTACCACTCAACTTGCAGAACGTCGTGCACCGCCTCCGTCAAGGCGTCACGACACCTGCCCACATGCAATGACGACCACTGATGACATAACGTGGCAACGTGCCGTAGCTGACGACGCCCCAGCCTACAATGACTCAACTAGATGCCTTCCAGCCACCACCTCTGGGGCCATCAGGGATGCCTCCGCCATCCTGGGCTTCTAGGCCCCCACCTGCGCTTTCTGGTGCGTGCATCTGAGACGTCCTTGCACACACAACAGCCTCGACTATAGCCCAGAACCTTCATCCTTCACTCGTTACTTGACACGCCAATGCTTCCAGCCAGCCAAGACAGCTTGGGCCCGTGCTGGTCCCTGTTGGACTTGCAAGCTTCCAGGGCACCAACTACGTGGCCTCTGGTGTCCTGATGCCATTCCACCCTGCCCTGCCCACATCCAAATGGATGGGGTGCGCGATCCATCTGACACTACACCTATGCTGGGGTCCTGTGGCAGTTCTGCCATCCGTAACACCCAGCACTCTGACGCCTCGCCGATGCTTCAGTGCCGATACCATCTATCACCAGCCTCACATTGTGGCAGTGCGTCTGCCATGCCTGCCACCACCCCATCTTCATCTCGGCTGTATGTCATCATAGTGTGAGTGCCGTGTGTACCTGCAGGATAACGCACCACCTGAAACGGCCTACTGGTTAGTTACATCACTTTAGTGTCGTTAGAGCTGTGTGTGTTTTGCAGAACATCAGTGTGTTACTACATAAGGCTGCATCTCCTTTGTCTCAAGGTATGTAATCACTCCATTCTTGACTTATGTTATTGTGTGAAGAGCGTGTATAATGACATACAACCGTTTTGTTCCTGACTGACACAATCATTTTGCTCCCGACTAGTGACACAATCACTTCACTCCTGACCAGTGCTTTCTTTGCTTTTTTGGGCATCACACAAAACTTGTATCTTCGTGGCAGTGTGTTCACTAAGAACTTGTGTTTTGCTACACAGCAAATGCGTAGTTTCTTACCAAGTACCATGGTTGTTTACAATTGAACTTGAATTTGTTTTGTGATGCAACAACTACATAAGATTCCCATTAGGTGCCTTGTTTACGTCTGAATTTGTTTGTTTATGCCTGAACTTACATTTATTTAACCACACCACATTTGTGCTGATCGCTCTTCAAATATTGTATTATTTACATCTGAACGTATATTTGTTTTCTTCATGTAGCAATGACCTAGATTTTACATCAGTTGCCATGTTTGTTTATGTATGAACCTGTGTGTTTAGTAGTGTTTTCCAATTGACTGCACTGAGTGCGCACCTGATGCACACTGAAAACTGAAAAAGTGCATGTGTCACACGGTTGCCAGAAACGAGTGTATATTATTTATGCACTAACAACTGGAACACGCTGCAATAAAAGTGCAAAACATTTGCGACAACATATGATTTTCAGGAGAAAATGCTTTAACTTAGATGTTGAAGAAAGGATTTTAATTTGGATTTACGAAATTCCATAGATAAATTTTCTCCAATTTCTCTTTTTTAACTTGTCGGCAAATGTATACACGAGTCACTGGGTGAAATTAATCTCATCACCACTGTAATTACAAACGATATTGTCAATATACCAACAGCATATTTGTTCCATATTAACTAATTACGTATTATTCAGCTGCCAAAATGTTAGATATTGTAGAATTTCCAACATTACAATAATTTTCTTGCTTACATAATCATAGCACACTGCCATATTGCACTGAAACTGCTGCACCGGCTCCAGAGATGGTGCAGTAAAAACTGCACTCAATGCACACGTTTTCAGTGCAACTCGCAATTGGAACATGAAAAAGCGACTGCAGTCACTGCAGTTTCCGGTAATTGGAATACGTGGCACTCGGCCGATGCGCACTGAGTGCAGCCCAGAGTAGTTATTGGAATACGCCATATGTTTGGACCTGTGTTTGTTTGTGTTTGAAAGTGCATTTGTTTTCACCATGCTGCAGTCACAGTGTAATTGCTCATCAAAGTACTGTGTTGTTTATGACTGAACACGTGTTTGTTTTTCCTCAGGTGGCATTATGTGCATTATCAAGTACTGTGTCCCTGCACATCTGAACCTGCAATTTTTACATCTGAACCCGTGATGATTGTGTGCCAATCAGGTGCAAGCACTCACATGACGTCATTTCATAGCTGCCTGTGTGGGTTCACACCGGCTGCAAACCACCCCCTTTCCTCGCCCACATCACATTGAGTTGACAGCGCCTACCACCACACCACCCTTGTATGTTGGGATGCGTGTGTTTTGGTCTGGTGCACACACCCATGATGGCCTAACGGGGGGAGTGTTTGTCATCCAACCTCGTCCCTCAGCCTGCGTAAGCCAGTCATGGGTTCCACATGCATATGCACAAGGTGCAGGGCTGAGTAATGTGTGTGGTACATGTGCTGTGTGTGTTCAGTGCATTTGCACCTGGTGTAGATTGCACCGGAGATAGACTCGACGGCCGAAGATAATAGTAAAAAGGGTTCATGATAGGTTTAAGATTTTTTGTGTAGTTTTTTTGGCAGCGAACTCTTGTGCACAGCTCTGTGAATTAGCTTGTAAGGTTTTGACATATCTGTTGGCGGGCACTCTTGTACATGTCTTGTGAGTAGCAATGGCTAAGGCAACCAGCAAAGAGTTTGTTAGCATGCAAGATCTTTGTATGTGTGTTTTGCTGTGTACTCCTGTGCATGTTCTGTAAACCAGTAAGTAACCTTTTAATGTATTAATTTTGCTGTGCACTCCTGTGCACATTCATGTACTCATTGTGACTGTCCTCATATTTCATATCCATGCACGTGGTTGGCATGGGGCCTCCACTGTCAGTGTGGGCTGGTGTCCTAGCTTCTGATGGCCATTGGGCCAACGCGCCTCGGAGCTCAAGCTGGTCGGCTGCGTGCTGCGTGGCCTGCGAGGGTTTGGTTTCAACTTTGCCATCACCAATCTAGTCATTCTGTCTGCATATTAATATCTGAAACCTTTTCTTTTACCCCCGCAGCTGGCTTTGGCCATTCTGTTGTTTTAAAGGGTCTGTAATTAATTATTTTTGCCTGTGGGCTTTTTGTTGTCAATGTAACTGTGTAACTTATTGCTGGTTCATACAAGGTCTCATGGGTTTTTTTAATGCTGTGTGTTAAATAATGTATTGGTTAGTTTGCATTTGAGTTTGTGTTGCACCCTGCACAGTTTAATGTCATTTAACTTTGCAATAAATTACGGATGGCTTGGGACCCAACGTGCATGTGGCCATGCTCACTCCTTAAGTGCATGTCACCATCGCCCACTTTACTGCGTTAGGTATGCTCCGTGGCCACCAAAGGAGCAGAAGAGGTATGCCTTGGTGTTAAAACAAGCCAGATGGCTATGTCATGACCCTAGATAGTGTCTGTGCTCACCACGTGGCCGTCATGATATCACGGCCTGGCATCCTGAGAACACTACTGCAACGCTACTACTTTTGTCTACCACCTCGCCAATTCACACAGATAACACTCATTGTTCAGTTTAGTTTCTGCCCAGCCCTGATCATTGTAAGCTTGTAGTACTATCTGGCAATTGCCTGCAGTATTAATTACTGACCCATCACCAATCATGACAGATTTTTCTCTTGGTAACTTCTCATAGGAGATGTAGTTGTCACATTCAAAACACACATGTTCATTGGCGCCATTGCCTACAAGCCACTTACTGCTAAATGAATGTCCTGTAAGTGTCTATATTGACACAATAAAGGCATTGCTGCTTTCTTCTTTCCTCAATCTGAACCTACAATCTAGTTTGAAATGTCCAGGTTTTTTTTTACAATAAAAGCACAATTTTTCACCCTTGTCTTCACTTTCATTGTCTTTCTGCAAAGTCCCTGTTTTATTACATGTAGCACACTACTCTTTTCTCAGGTTTTCTAGGGTCTGTTTACTGTCCGGAGTTGACTCCCAAGCCAACACATAATTTTTGTAACTTTCAAGTAATGACACGCAAACTTTTGTCATGATGAATTTATTGGAAACATTCTCACCCAGCTCCGTCAGCTTGTTCTGGAACACTTCTATTTTTTTAAAGAAACTTAGACATATCATGACTTTTGTCATACTTGTATGCTAAAAAATTTAGCTGTACCATATGGAGACTTCTATCACTCTTTTGCTTGTAGACACCGTGTAGCTTTCTCCACATCTGACTGGCTGTAAAACATGTGATTATGTGCAACATTGCACTTTCTGAAAGTCTTGTACCTATCAGACTTTGAGCTTTGGTGCCTTTCTTTTTTCCAGTTTAAGCTTGAAGATTCTGCCTCTGGTTTTGTTTTGTAGACATCTGCAAAACCATAGACATCAAGACCCCACAGCAGTACACTAACCTGAAATTCCCAAACATTTCAGTTCTTAATGCCCTTAAGCTTAATAACATCCAATGATATATGTGCTGTAAGTTTCTCCATTTTCACTAGGCACATATTTCTTCTGAACTTAACCAATTGTTCTAAACTGTGCACTCAAGATGATCACCAAAACGCCTACAGTGACAAACAGCCAGGTATTTATTCCTGACTACCTGTAACTCGTAACCTGTTGGTTATATAAAATAAAACAAAAGGCAAAGGTTGTATTTCACCCTAACTTTACCGCACTTTGTTCATAAACATTACTGTTGCACCATATTGATCCCTATAAAAATGTTCACAAGTAGGATTACCAACTCAACTAAGTATTTTAAAGTAACTTTCCAACAACATGCAATAAGCCTAGCATATCATTCAAAAAAATGGTCATAACATTCTCCTAGTACCCTTTGCTTAACATATTCTACTCTTCTACATGTGAAGAAGTGCTTTGCAGAGTTATAGTATGTAGTAATTTCATTTATTTCATAGTGCAGAGCATCAAAGCAATCAGAAAAATTGTGATGTGGCTAAGTAAACCAATGAGTATATAATTAACAAAAACAATTTTAAGTTTTAAAGTAATTGGAGACTGAATAACTTGATCTTGTATAATTAGATTATATTTTATGTTTACATATATTTATTTATGTATTTGTATACACACATTAACTATTATATTTTATTCTATAATATGTTAAATAGTAAAACTGTGATTTGTACAGGATCATCCTTTCCAAAAACCATTCTGCTCCTTTGTTACTAGAGACGAGATATATTAACAAACATATTAAATATTTATATTACTTAAAAAGACACATATACTTACTTGTTTTCGTGTAATGTAACAAAATTCCTCTGAACATCATACAACAAAAATTTCTTCTGTAAATTCTGTCCACGAGAAAATGCACATGCAACCTTGCTCATTCGATACTGTAACAAAAAGAATGTTCCAGCACACACAGCATCAGAATGTCAGATATTAAAAAAGTCTGTTGGAGGTGTTAGTAGGCCTACTTGGCACCAACTTGAAAAAGAGAAACTGGATGTAAGGAAATAACAGAATAAAATGGGTGAATATACATAGCCAACCTGAGAAAACCCCCACAAAATAGTAGTGTCTGCCATAACACAGATATGATTATTCCTGCCCATAAAAATTGCTAACTGCTAGAGGCCTGGGATAAAACCAGAATTTTTAGAGGTGGGAGGCTAGTATCTAGCAACTGGTCCAAACAAATGACCAAAACTAACTGTAATACTTTCATCATTACCTGGCAGTTTTATATATTTAGCTAAATTCCAGATAACTGCCTGTTCTAAGACAGAAAATCAAAAGCATTACTGTCTTCCTCATGAATGCCAGACAAAATCATAATGACACAACACATTGTAAAACACATTTCTGGTTATTTTGCACATATCACATAATTTTTTAATTATAAACCCACCCTTAAATTAAAATACCACCAACTTTGTACCATTCTATCCTGGTGCCAGTTAAGGCACATGTTGGCAAACAAAGATTGAAAATTTCTTTAATATACCGTTTACTGACTTCATAGTTCATATTGAAATTTAACTACAATTAAGTGTGGTGTTTTGTTTTGCTGGTTATGTCCCAAAAAAGAAAAAAATCGATTTTAAAGTTAATTGATTTTACAAGTAGTCGGCAGGAGAAAGGAAGGGATTTTGATATTACAGACAATTTCCACATTGCAAAATAAACTCTCTTGACAATACTATCCCAGCAAGCAACTGTTGAAAAACAAAGAATTTTTGCCAGATAACTATAAAAGAGCATTTATGGCGTACAATGAATCCTTGGGAAAAAACTTTTCAATAGGTTGATGCAGTCTTAGATAATTAATCAAATAGTCCTGGTGGCTGGAATTGTATCTCAAGAGAAAGCATGCAAAATGGCTCTTAAATAGAACATTTTTATACCTCTGGTGGTTGGCTCCACAGGTTAAGGTTTGCTGGAACTCTAACACATTAAAAATGTGTGATAAGAAAAGATTTATGAATTGTCATTCAAGATAAATGGAAAGAAAATCTTTCATTTGTCCCAGCTGACTACGAGGTGAAAGATATCTTCAGTGATTGCGGTGCTGAAATATTTTATAATTACTTAGTATTTTATAATCTGGGCATGATCGAATCCTTGGTGTGAAAGGTGAATCCTGCCTCGGTGAGAAAAGGGGTAATGAGAATCTGCACATTTTATTTTACGCATAAAGTGATGGTGCTGAAAACTTTTAACCACTTGTGATCTGTAAATCTGCCAAACTGAGGTGTTTTACAAATGTAAAACCCTTGCCTTGCCATGCATGTAAAAACAGTAATCAATGAATGACATCACTTATATTTCGTATGTGGCTGAACACATTCAATAAAGTAATGGGACTAAAAAATTTAAAAATCCTACTATTCCTCAACTCTTGCATTGCTCACAGTCTCAAGGCATGGAATCACAGGAATGTGAAGATTCCCACCCAATTGTACCATCAAGTTAAAGCGCATGGATCAGTCACAGCTTCAGTGAAGTACTACAGAAAGTAAATTGTTCAATACTTCCTTAGCCAAATGTATACTGTCAATGGATCAGCGGTTATGAAGCAGAAAATCTTACAGGAAATGTGGTGACCATGCCAATCCTGAAACTAGATTTATTCCAGTGCCATTGCCAACTGTTTCAGAAAAGCAGGATTTAATTCTGGTAATAATTATTACTGGTGGTGCAGGTACAGTGATACCTCATTAATACAAACCTGAATAGCCCATAATTTTGGCACTTTGTAATAATGAGGTTCATATTAAACAAACCAATGCAAAAAAAAAAAAGTAAAAAATGTACTCCCCGACAGATTATGTATATTGCTACATTCATTTTACTATTTATCCAGCTCAGTTCAAAAAATACACTCACTAGTACATAAAAATTAACAATTTCCATTAAAATTCTTATACATATTTGTTGAGCAACAATTTTTTTTTTTAAAAATCAAAATCAACAAGTTTGTGAATCACTAACTTATGGGAGTTTTTCGCACTCAAGATTAAGAAATGAGCACGTTAATTGCATTAATTTTTTGGTACCACTAGGCCAAAATTACATTATCTTGTCTGCAGTTACTATTAATTACAACATTTCTCTTCTAACTACATGGGAACATTCAGGCATAGGCCCAGTGGGATATCCAATGTTTGGAAGTTTAATTTTATTTCACTTTCTGGTTCTTGTGTCAATTTTATTTAACTCGTCAATTCTCTTGTAATGTAATTTTACTTCATGCCCCCAATATCTTGCGCAACATAATTTTATTTAGCTTCCTAATTTTTGTGCAACATATTGTAATCTTATTTCATGTTAAAAATACTTTTCAAACATAACTTTTTATTAAATTTCCTTATTCTCGTGGGACATGCATTTTATAACTCTATAAACATCAACGTTTTGCATATTGTTATTAGAACATTTTATTGCGTAACTGTGCTGGTTTCCTAATTTTTAATAAATTAATACATTCTATAAAATTCATTTGTGGTCACATCACTAGTAAAATACCAGTAGGAAATTTTGTTTGTAAGAATTAAAATGTGTTGATGACAACCTTGGAAACTCTCCACCGCATTCAGAAAAACAGGCTACACCTCAAAATTCAGAAGAAATAGTTCAAGGTGAAGATGAACATAATGATTAGGCCTATCTGCTCAACTAGAAAATAAGTGAGTAGTGTTCTGTCAGTGTTGCTGCAACTTTTTGTAGATACAGTTAACTCCCGATTTATCGGAGGCGTCTTAATCAGGTTGCGGTTTAACCGTGGAGCCACCAGTTCAAAGTAAAATATTGAACAGCTGCCGCCAGTCGCGTGCTGCTGCTATTAATAACCCACTCGCACGCAGTTAATTACCTGGCTGCAGTCGAGAGATGCAGTACTGATTTATTTTAACATTAAAAGGGTTTGGGTACTATATTTATACACACGTTTTTAACACTGAATATGTGTGAAACTTGGAAGTATTAGGAATTCAGGGAAATTGTCAGATTGTACATTTAGTATTTAGTATTTCACAATAAAAACTGGCAATTGCTTGCCAAAAAGGCAAGATCTTGTAGTTTACAGTTGTTCGAACATGCAGAGGCTATTAATAAATTAACCGTGGCACAGAGTACAACTCGATGACCAAATATCACATTAACATAAATATTATTTACCGCAAAAATGACTCCTATGCAAACAACACGTCACGTGTGGGTTTAATAAATAACATTTATTATCGCTTTGAAACTGAAGTGGGAGGGGAGTAAAAAAAAAAAAAAAGTGAGTCGGCCTCAGGAAGGCTTGGCGATTGCAGGCAGAATCCAAATTATTAGCAAGCAGAGTCCATTTACATGGAAATATGTTACGTTAAAATATTTATAGAGCTTGCAGAAAATTTAAAACGCTAACAATTTGTTCGCATATTTGCACTTTACACAAGTAAAACTTGTCATTTCATGGGGGCGTGGTTTCCAAAACGAGCCGCACGCATTGGCCGACAGATGGTAGTACAGTCACCTTTTTTGCTGCTGTGTTGTATAAGTGTATCTAGCGTGTGCTTTTAAAGTAAATTTTTCATCTCATGTGGGCTCAAAAACAACTTTGGTTTAAAATATATTGTGTCAAATTAATGTAGAAATATTTGAAAAATACTCTGCGATAGATGTTCAGCCTCTTCAATTAATATGAAGCATGCACGTGGTGACATTAGCAGCAAGCTCTAGCTGCAGCCTATGAAGACATAAACGAAGCTAAACTATTGCATACGGTGTTCCATTTCGTTTAAACACCTACACATTATTCTAGAACAAAGTTAAATTTGTTACACTAACAACAGCTGTTTTGTAACAATATAAAATAAAATGCATAGACATTTTATCTACAATCTTCCTGCCAGCATATTTCTCAGATGTCTGTTGTGCTAATGTTGGCTGTCAAAATAGCCAACGTGAAATTTTATTACAATCTTTCGCGATCAGCTGATAATCAGCTGATACAGAATTTTGTGTATGTGATTATGTAAATTTCATTTATGACGTTGCCACACACTTGCTGTCAAAAAATGGAATTCTTGTATGACTATATTATGTGCTTACATAAACTAGGTGCACAGTATGTAGGCCTAAAGTAAACATTTTTCCTCCCCATCGCTTTAACCATGAAATTGGTTATCCATGAACCCTTAGTGAGTCATTACCCTGGAAAATCGGGAGTTGACTGTATGTGAAGAACTTGCATATTACATGACTGGATTCAAAGCAATTAAAAATTATATGGTAATGTTAAACATGCCAGGGCATGGTGAGGTTCCCAGGCCACGTTCATGAGGGATAGGGTATTAAATCAACTAAATTTAATATTGTAGTTTATTTTGAATATTACAAAAAAACCTATAGAACTATTTATTTTAAAACATACTATCTCTTATATTACAATATTTACTGCACTATTCAATGTTTATTATATCAATGAACTGAATAATTCATAGTATTATTAAGAAAATATTAGTCTAAGACGCCAAATAAAATCAGTCCAGCTGCTCAAATTAGCCAGTCTCTCGTGATTTCCCATCTTCGCCCCAATGCTTAAGTGTATTAAAAATACCACAGCACTCGTGCACAAACACCCCAATGAGTGCCTGCAATTACTTTGGCTCACAAGTTTCCGTCTCCACACCACCAATTACCACAGTCACTTGCTGAATCCGCCAGGACACACACCAGTCGCAGTCATCCATGCACTCACCAGAAATACTGTCAGTGAAATGAAAGATTGGATTTATCCCTACACTAATTCTTTTATTGATTATTCTGCACATATGCATGATCCAGATAACCCAATTAAACATCCAGATGTTCCTTGATTCGGGAAGGCAATCCCTGACCTAGGTGTTAGTCATTGCTCGGTGTAAGTAGTTAGTTTCAAGAATGTCATAGCTCCCATCCCTGTACCCTGCATGTCATTTATGGGACTCGCTTCCTTGCCTGGGTAAGTCATGTCAACGACTGGCAGGTGACAGGTGTCCAGTGGGGGAGAAAGACCACTGGTTCGCAACATTGCCCACAATTTGAGTTTGTTCCTTCCAAAACTAATTCAATACCTTTGGGACCTTTGTAAAGTGTGAGTCAATTTATGCGAACAACCTTAGGCTTTACCCAAGAACTCTAAAGACAGATCCAGAAGATCACACTGTTGATCTTCAATACTATCTGATGAGGGCCTTCCCGAAATTTCTGGAGCTTAGGACAGTGCCCCTTCTGCTGATGTGAGCTGTACAGCATGCTAGTTGATCTACTGTCATAAAGTGTCTTCAACCAACTGACATTGATTTTTAGTGGACACACTGATCATATAAGTAAAAGGTCACCACTCACCTGTATGGTCTATAGCCACCAGACCACGTGTCTTATTGCTGGTCATCTGACAACACGACAAGTGCAGCTGACTGGGCGATTCCACTGTGTATACCACAGAGTGTGTGTGCAATGTATGAAAGACAACAGCACAGTGACTTTGAGCATGGCTGTATACTGGGACTCTTGAGAGGGTGGTTGAACATTCCGCAGAACTGCCACTCACTTGGGACATCACATGTCAGTGGCCCATTGGTGGTTGAGAATATGGATGACAGAGGATTCCCACGTCTAGTCCCACTTGTGCCACCTTACTGTACTGATGAGTATCTTGACAGAAGGATCGATCATTGGGGTGCCCTGACTGACAGAAGAGCAACTGCACATGCAATCAGAACCACCATGCCCACATCCCTATATGTCTGCATGAACAATGAACAATTGATTGTTAGAGGTAGGTTTACAATATTGTGTTCCTATGGCATGTTTACTCCTGACACCTGCTCATCACCGCGAACATCTCCTGTGGTGTTGAGAGAGTGTGTGTTGGAGAGGTGAATGAAGGGCAGAAGTGTTCAATGATGAGAAACGTTTCTTCCTTAGACGAAGTGATGGCCGTGTTCATGTTAGTAGAAATGCAGGTGAACAGATCAATCCATAGTGTATTCCCACTCACCCATACTTGACCCACACCTGGGATTATGGTATGGGGGACCATAAGCTACACATCCTGGTTGCCTCGTATATTAATTCAGGATGCATAATGAGTGTGTTGTACATCTGTGACCTTGTCAATCCTGTCTTCCGACTATATTTTGACTCATTGCAGGAATCAATCTTTCAGCCCAATAATGTGTATCCCCATCTCGCTATGACTTCATAGTATGCTCTTCACTGTGTACACTTGCTGCCCTTGCCCACTAGATCTCCAGACCTCAGCCCCATCGAGCATATGTGGGACATGATGGGTTGGTGCCCAAAATTCAGCACAGCTCCAGCAAAGACTATCACCCAGCTATGCCAAGTAGTATAGCAAGCATGGGATACCATACCCCAGACATTCAGCATTTGTACGACAGGTACAAATGGTTCACGATAAAGTGAGCACTCTTGCTTGAATTAACCAATGAAAAAAAATACTGCCCATAAATGTAGATATTTTAACGCAAGCAATGACCACAATATTCACAGTTAAATTGGCAGCAAACTACAAGAAGTAGTTTTGTTATTAACGTTTTTCTAATCGTAAAGTTAAAAATAGTTGCAACCTGCAATTCAGTTTCTTTTTGTTGTACGTAAATAAGAATAACATTTGGTGTGATTGTAACATTTATATTTCTCTCTCTTTCACATTATCACCTGACTGATGCAACATTCAAGTTAGCTGGTACAGTGTTTTTTTCCTGTTCTGCGCTTGTGTGTCAATGAAACTATACACGACCAACACGATTTTAAACATTAGTTGGTAACTTCTGAAATAAAGTATTCATTAATGTAATAAATAAAATATTTTATACAAGTTCCGAGCGAATTAGCATGGTTTGTTATTGCTTTCTGCTGAATTTCAATACAGTTTCTGGTCTCAGAAATTCTTGCAATTTCACACAATATTCCAACTTGGAAAATGTGCTGCTTCATGAAATTTAAGCCAGTATAAAATTTAAACTTTGAATAAACTTGAAGAAACTTGGGATGAGTNGGGCTTGTGTGTGTGTGTGTGTGTGTGAGAGTGTGAGTGTGTGTGAGAGTGAGTGTGTGTGTGTGTGTGTGTGTGCGTGTATGTGTTATTTAGTATTTAGGCGATTCCCAATTTATGATCATTGAGTTAATACCTTGGCACAATAAAGTCAGTGTCACTCGTTTTGAAACAATAACAGCATGAAAATGTTTTATACTGCATGTGAAACATTCCTTGGGTGTTAAGGAATGCGTTAAAGTTTTATAATGTCTGTCCAAACGGTTTAATTTGTACAAGCAGATTTCCACGACTAACCTTCAAAGGTAAGTAATTTGGGGCAAAATTAGATTCTGCATTAAATGTGTCAATGCAGTTTCATGAAGTACATTGTCATCTGTTAGGTATTGTGTTGTTAGTATTCTGGTGAAGTTATATATGTATCAATGTACCCATTTCAATTTTATATGCAAAAAGTAATTTTTATTCATAAACAAAGCAGTAGGCCTTAGTAAATGTCAGTGTCATGTGCTTTGAAAACTGCATGGCTGGACGAATTTTCACCAAACTTGCATTAAGTAACAAATATTACTGTGTGTATATACTGTAGAAATTTGGATTAATTCTGTTCAGCCGCTGAGTTTAATGGCAACTGTTTTTGTTACTCGTAATGTAGTAGCAATGCCCGCCATTTGCTTGTGTGTAATCTTGTATTAAAAATATTGATTTGTAAGGTATTAATGCAATATAATTCTACTCATAAGTGTTGTTAAACGTAAGAACACCACCATCATGAGTAAATATGTGTTGGTAAACATTGCACAGATGTAATAAGTGTAGTAAAATAGGAGGAAGGTATTTTGAACATATTTTTCTGGTGTTATCTAAATTCTCCAACTGAAATTGTTATCTATGTATATGCAACAGGAGTTTGAGATTCCAGGGAGCATAGCTCATAAAGGGAACCTTCAAAAGATGACACTTTCAAAGTGTTTAACAACAATTGAGAATTGTACCTCAGTTCCTCTTTCTGTGTTCATCTGTATGTTCATCAAATAAACATGTTTCAGTAAATGTGTATTTTTGTGAATGACTTAGTAGCAGGTTGGGCTTGATTGCAAACAATGATTGCACTTAGAAATAAATGTGAAAAATTAAAAGAAAATGACTGACTTCAACAAAAAGTTTGAAAATCACTCGGGAACTGCAGAAACCTGCCCCCTTATTAAGTATACAAATTTTGTAATACCATGCACAACCACAAAGAAAGTGATATTTGATTACTACTAATGCTATCATTATGTTCACATTATGCGTGCACCCAACAGGAGGATCGACATAGTCAAAGTTCTAATGATGGTGAAATTTTTGTTTCTTTTTAAAAATCAACAGATAAAGTGCATAATATTAGGCAATGCTCTTTCATACTGATTGAATGAATGAACTATTTCTACCAAGCACTAACCCTTACAACATAACCATGCTACAACATATGTACCTATTTGTGGGTACTTTTACAATAAGAGTTAACTCACTGTTATAAAGATGAAGTAATGTATACGGTTCTAAATTAATAGGCCAGACTCAATGGGGTGGTACATGGTAGACATAAATAACAATACTTAATTTGTTAACTGATGTCTGGAAGCGCAAGCGTTCACTGTCTCAGTGCATCAAAGATGTTTTTATATAGTGCCTGCCAGAAGGCTACCCCTGACACACAAGAGCAGTGTTGGCTGCAGTTCTTGCAGGCAGTACAGCGGTAAAACTTTGTATAATGATCTTTTTTAGACCAAAGATATTTATGTTATTTGTCACCATACATACTATATAGGGAAATTTGTGTCTTATTGTATCAGAGTACAGTAATCCCTCGTCAACTGCAGCTTCTTGAACCACTGTTTCTATTTTACATTGATTTGTTTTCATAGACAGTTTCCTCAACTATGGATATATGGATTCTATTCTGTGCTGTTTAGTTTTCTTAAAAAAGTTCTTTTGTGGGTCGAGTTGACGTGTTATACACAATACTAACAGTGACTCTAAGGCCGTGAAAGTAATAAAAAGTGAATGCCAGATTCTTGACAGGGGGTAGCAGACAGAGGAGCAGTTAGCAATCTTTGTCTCAGTAGTGTTTGTGTGTGCTCCTCTCGCCTTCTCATGCCCATTCCTTTGTCACTTCCATCCTCCACTCCTTTCTTGGCTGTCAAAACAAGTGGCCTGAAACCGATTTTTCATTTGCTGACAGTTTGTATATTCACAATGAATGGTGTATATGTTTGGAGGTCATACATACAATACTTTCAATTTATTTGGCAAACATCTGCCTTTTAAGTGAATATATAATATTTCACTTAAAAATGTGTGATTTTGGGGCAGAAATGAATAAATACTGTCATTGAGATGTGTTTCTTTATGACAACCAATAATTAATGATTCAAAACAACATCCCCTGACATTCTTGTACGTTTTCTGCACTTGCAATGAAGTTACACTGCAGCACTTAGACTCAGTGCTAATGCATTATTTCGCAACAAAAGGGTATTTCTTTGCAACTTCCAGAATATAACTTTATTCAGAAAATAAGTATCCATTGAAATAAATTATTATTTCAGTAACACATACTCAGATTTTCTTGCAAGAAACCACTGAAAATGAACTTCGCTCTTGATATAGTTATGCACTGCTTAATGTTTAAACATTTTTGGCAAGAAGCGGTCAAGCATATGCTTCTGGGGTATCATTTTATACAGAAGACATCTATCTATCGAAATAAAATAATGTTTTATTTGAAATCGAGTTGGTCTTACACCAAAAACTATTAAACACAAACTTCAGGAAAAAGAACATGACATGTTTTGTAACCAATTTTAATGTCTTATTAGTGTCAGAATGATTACATGTCAATTTATTTTTGTAGATATATATTTCATATAGTATTTCCTGTAGAACTTTAGATATCATTGAAAACATGTCAGCAGAGTGGTATGTGGATAAGATCCTATGATCTCATCTGCTCCCATTTCTGGCCAGGATTCCAGGTGCGATATTCCATAAGGATAACGCCGGCCAGCATATGGCATGGGTTGCCCAGGATTGCCTCTATCATGTCAAAACACTACCATGGCCTGCCCGCTGTTCTCAATCGAGCATGTGTGAGGACCAGTTGAAGTATCCCGGATTTGGAGCACACCATCAAACAATTGTGGACCCGTCTGCCTCAGGACAACATCCAGCATCCGTTTGACTCTTTGCCAGACAGTGTTGCAGCATGTATCGTAGTGTGAGGGAGTGTGACACAATATTGAAAATAACAGGATTGCATACCACAGACCCACAAGTAATTGTCCTGTTGCTCTGTTTTTGCTATCATGTGTATTACTCATCTGTATCACTACCTCTATAAAGTTAAAAGTTCCAATATCATTCAATGCATCCTTCTGTGTGTATTTTTATTTTCTTGTTGTGTAGTTGGCAATCATAATTTATGCCTCTGTTCCCCATAAGAACCTGTATTCTTCTACAGCAGTTTTCTCAACTATGGTTTTACTGAAAAACGCAACAGCCATGATTGCTGAGAGATTACTATCTTGTACATAGACAAAACAGCCAGACATGCATTCAGTGTACAGTGCAAGCAACTGAAATGTTACAGCTTCAATGGTACCTGACCAGTGCACATTTGTTCTCACTCACATCTCTGTGAAACAAGACATTCTGGTGTAATGGTCTATACTGATTCCTGCAAGATTTGTACCTAACATGACTCTTGCATGCAAGTGGTTGCAGATTGGCATCCACTCATGACAAATTTTAATTGTAGTCTGAAGGTGAGTGCCTGCATTACCAGACATGGATTTATGAATTAAATATTGTTATTTTGGTCCTCCTACAACTTTAATGAATTTCACTATTTACTTCAGAATCACACTGTACATGGAAATCAACCACATTAATACACAANTCCTACAACTTTAATGAATTTCACTATTTACTTCAGAATCACACTGTACATGGAAATCAACCACATTAATACACAATGTTCATGATGAGTAACAACAAAGGAATGATTCTGTAACAAACCTTGTGTAGCACATTCCTCAAACTGCTGTGCAGAAATATGTCGACCGCAGCCACTGACCACGAGGCAGGAAGAATTTTGATTACCTCATGTGCATCAAATTCTAGTGGCTTGTTGTTCATTAAATCCAAAGCTTGAAATGCNCAGGAAGAATTTTGATTACCTCATGTGCATCAAATTCTAGTGGCTTGTTGTTCATTAAATCCAAAGCTTGAAATGCACAGCCATCTTGTCCTTCACTTCTATATAAACAAAATATTTAATGGAAATATTAGTTAACATTTATTTATAGTTTTNACAGCCATCTTGTCCTTCACTTCTATATAAACAAAATATTTAATGGAAATATTAGTTAACATTTATTTATAGTTTTTTCCAAAAAGTGTATTATTTTGTTCACAAAAGTAGCATTTCCTACAAGAGCAAAGAAAATACCGCAATGTGAAACATTTCAATGTTTACATGATTATAATTGGATGATAGTGTGCCAAAAATTGCAGCGCTGATGTCTTTAGAGGCCAGATAAATTTATTTGAGACCCCAGCATGCTCTCTTCACTCAGCTCCCTTCCCTTGTTACTTCCTTGGCTTAATTTCTTACTTCCAACATCANAGACCCCAGCATGCTCTCTTCACTCAGCTCCCTTCCCTTGTTACTTCCTTGGCTTAATTTCTTACTTCCAACATCACGTCTTGATTAGTTCAGTTGGTAACTACTCTAACAGGTGGGTCATAGCGTGCGAATGAGTTTTTAACTTGGTATTTTAAAACTTCTGAGTTTGGCATGGGCACAGAGTAAAATAGGAGTTGATAGTCATATGGTGGTCCCACTAATATAATTTTTTTTTTATGCGCTTCTAGATTCCCTTTTGGTACAACGTAGTNGAGTTTGGCATGGGCACAGAGTAAAATAGGAGTTGATAGTCATATGGTGGTCCCACTAATATAATTTTTTTTTTATGCGCTTCTAGATTCCCTTTTGGTACAACGTAGTGAGCTGCTTCTCAAGTTACCATTCTCCTATTTTTTTTGGAGTGGTCAACTGCACACTGGTAGTAGTATTGGGACCGCCTTAATTGTTTTTTTCTGCGTCATATCATGGACCCTGTCTCCTCAGTTTTTCCCTCTTTTGATATTTTTGAGTAAACATTATTTTTGTGTAGATGTCAACATTTTTAGATGTATAATTCAGGAGATTTCTTAAAAAATGTATCCGGATTTATTAACAATGGCTTTGATTAGGCTTTACAGTAAATAAGCTAGCCGGTGTCAAATTAAAGTTTCAAACTGTTGTCTTTTATTTGGTTGGGTTTTTAAATTAATCTTTTATTCGTTTGGGGTTTTGAGTTACGAATTTTTATTTTATCCCTCATTCCAGAGTTTTTTTTCATTTATTGATTGTAGTGTCAATTACTTTGATAGTTANCCATCCAAACCGTAACACTGGACATGCTGACAAGAGTGTGGAACGAGTTTGATTATCGCGTAGATGTCATTCGGGCTGCTCGTGGTGGTCAAATTGAACATTTATGAATGTATGGTAAACAAACTT